>JAQZBX010049878.1:0-19816 GCA_029593785.1 Cabassous unicinctus
CTGTTGTAGACATATTGTGATTCAGGCAATGGAAGAAATTGTAACAGTGAGGTGGAGCCGGTGGCCACTGGACATTTTTGGGGCAGGGTGAGGAGGGGCAGTTGAAATGCTCGGGCTTTTTTCAGACTTTGGGGGTTGTCCTGAGTGGTGAAGCAGCGACGAATGTAGGCCATTTTCCATCAGAATATACCATGCAGAAACTTAATTCTTAAGGACATAACAACATTGGGACTGAGTCTGGAAGGACCAAATTTTTCAATGGGGTAGTTTTGGAAGGACTGTTTAGGCAGAGGCAGTATTGTGAGCAAGGCACATGGACAAATACCAGACTGGAGTGTGGGTAAACTGCATGCAGAGGGGCAGGAGTACAGCAAAGGATTATAGGGGCATAAGGCAGGAAATGTAGTAAGGAGCTAGACTGTGGAGGGCCACAACTCCCACTGAGGAATTTTGGCCTTATCCTGTAGACCAGCTGTGCTCATATAGTAGCACAACAGATAGTATCACAACATCACCGATGATACAGCTAGTCTCCTGGTGTTCCTGTATTGTATGCATGTGTATATGTGTGTATGTGTGTGCACACACACACATGCACTGAACTGGCACATAATCTACAGAGTGTCTTTCCTACAGAGACTTCCACAATAACAGACATGTAGGTGAATGCCCCCTTTAGATGTGTGGTCATGTTACTTTAGGCAATGATGAACAATTAGATTTTTCACAAAGATTTCCCAGCAGTGCAGATGAAGCATTGTAGCAATGTGAGGCTAGAGTTAGAAACATATCAATTAGGAGTCCATTACAAGTGTCCGGGTAAGAGATGAGAAGGACTTAATGGGGAGAGGGTTCAATCTGCTTTGAACCTTCTATTGAAAGAGATAAACACACACACAAACACACACACACACATATACAATCATCTCAACCTACAATAAAGAGCACCAGAAGCCTATAGCCCTGATGGGGGAAAGCAATGAGCTCCCAATGAAGGGGCTGAATTATGACCCCCACAAAAGGTATGTTCAGGTCCCAACCCCTGGTCCCATGGGTGTGAACCCATTTGTAAACAGAACCTTTGACGATGTTATTGGTTCAGGTGTGCCCAAATTGAATGAGGGTAAACCTTAATCCAATATGGCTGAAGTCCTTAATAGACAAAGGAAATTAGACATGAAAAAGAAGCCATGGGGAGTAGCCAGAAGCTGAAGTCAATGGAACCCAGAAGAAAAAGGAGAAGACATCACCATGTACATTGCCATGTACCTGAAAAACCAAGAAACCCCAAGATTGCTGGACAGCCTTAAGATACCAAACTTGAGAGGAAGCAAGCCTTCTAGCCTCTGAAATTGTGAGCTGAAAATTCCAGTAGTTTAAGCCAACTCGTTGTATGGTATTTGTTTTAGCAGCCAGGAAACTAATATAGGGCTCAAGAAAATTTCCCAGTTTGATATTCATTTAACTCTGTATGGACAACCAGAACTTGCAGTCTGAAGAAATACCAATAATCAGATTTGCTCAAATTCCACCTCAAGATGCTAATTCTGCATATTTTCATCATTCCATAACAACAAGGGCTACTAGCTCACTGTAGAGTCCCCATCTCTATCATTTCATTATCGGAAGGGAATGTTGGCCCTCCAAGACATAAAGAATGTGATCCAGGATTCAAGGAGCAGAGCTAAGGGCCACCATTTGGGAGGCAATCCGAATTAGTGATGCCATCTGCCTTTCCTTCTAATAATGCTTCTAAAAAATGGAAAGAAGGTTTTTAAGGCCATTCATGGCTTATCAGTCCTATTGTATTTCTACTCCCACTTCTCCCATCCAGGCATTTCCACCGTCCACCTTTCACTGGTCCTGCCAGCCCATAAATGAAAGACATAAATTTTATCTAAAGTTCAAAGTAACTTCCCAAGGCCTACTACCAACATCCTTTAGCTTTGCATGTTTCTGACTTGCTAGATCGCTAATACAAAAAGACTTAAATATCAGGTAAATTCCCACCAAATTTCTTCATATGACTTAACCAATTTTTCTGTTTATGAATTTTGTCTTGGCTCACGTCTTTGGATCCTGGCTTTCTGATCTCTTCCCCTATTTATTACCTTGGGAAGAAGCCAATCAACATAACAGAGAACAAGCAGAGCCCATCTCACTCCTGTTCCCTTTTGGTAATCCTGAATAAGAAAGTTGAACAATTTGAGTCAAATTATAATAATTGTAAAAAAAAAAAAAATAGAATTCTTGGGGGGTAACAGACTACAGAAGAGAAAAAGATTATTTTGGCTACAGGTATCAGGTATTAGAGAGTAGATGGCTTTTTTATGGAAAAATGATAGAATATAACAAAAAGACAGCCAAGGAGAACAGAACCGTGTAAGTGAAAGCTGTTGCACAAGAGAATGTCATGAAAACAAAGACCCTGCCACAGCAGGATATGATATGGCTAATGGCAGGATACAAAGGTAAAGGAGGGGAAGAGCAAATAGGCCCTAGTGTTCAGAAGTGTGATGATTGGAGGCAAGGTATTTAATGCCCTTAGCAGAAATAGGTGAGAAAGCAGATCAAAGAGATGGTGAAGGGTGTGTAGGGTAGATGGTGCATATGACTTTAGAATTATAATATTGCTGAATTCTTAAACAAATCATTACAACAATGGTTATTTTCATCATTGTAACGATAAAAATAAGAGTAATTCTGAATCCCTTTAAAGCAAGTAAATATCAAGCATTCCAATGAATTTAAGTATAATTTTCCATTGGAGCACATTTTTAAAATGTAAGTCATTCAAAGCATCAGTAAATACACCAACCATTATTCTTCAGGCTTAATGATTTCTGCATTTAAAATAACATCTTAGTTCTTTAGTGGCTACTGAGTAGATTGGGTTTTGAAAAAAAGAAAATTGGGCATTCTTGGAAAACAGAGTAGTCAAGCTCAGAATCACCAAAGTCAGTGAAACAGACAGCCATTCCCCTTGAATGCCATTCAAGAAGACCTTTCAAGGAAGCCAAGAGGTCTAACAAGAAAATGGAGTGTTTAAAAGGCTTGAGAGATATGTTAACTGAGCGATCCCATGTGTTTTCACTCTAATTTCACCTGGATAGAGAAAACAGCCTACCTCTCCCAAATGTACAGAATGTTGTTGTCTTGCAGAATATGCAGGAAAAATAATGATGCTAAGTCAGATCTTTCTCCACCTTCAGTCAGGAAGCCTTTCCAGGGCATAGGCCATGACTTTCTCATCCTGTGTCCCTAGTGCTTGGCTTAGTATCTGTCAAAAAGCAGCTTCTAACTATGCATCTATCAAAAAGTATTATCAGAACTTTGCCTTGCTTTAAGGACCTGAAGAGCCTAACATAAGTACTGAAACGTATTTTTGGACCTGAAAGAAAACAGAATGTAAAATTCTTAAGGTCCTGCCTGATAAGACACTCCCATCTTTCAATGCCATCTCCAAACTGAAAGCCTCTCAGGCTGTATCAATTTTTCCATCTTCTGACGGTCTTGCTCTTAATGTAACTTTGGACCATGCAAGATATTCACTAAGTCAGCTATTCCAGCCCAGGGTCAGTAACACACTAGCTGCACGATCTCCTGTGAGAAGACTGGGATTTTTAGCTATACCCTGGAGTCAAGTGTACACTGAAGACTGTTATCTCTGATACAACCCAATGTTTTCAGTAATGTGAAAAAAAATGTGGAGTCTTTGACAGTTTCACATTGAATTAATTGTTCTCCACTTGTTAGCCTTGTCTTATCACCTAAACTTCAAGCTCCACCAGGGCTCAGACTAAGTCTTATCTCTCTTGGCTTCCCTCACACTATACCTAGTCCAGTATGGATCACAGGGAAGCCTCTCTTGCAGACATTATCTGGTTGGGGATCAGTGTTGCTACTGTGCAAACTACTGTCATAGTGGTCTCCTAGTAAAGGTCTAAAGACCCAGTGGTTCCCAAAGTGGAAAAATGATCCAACATATAGGCAATTGGCCACTTCTCTTCCCATTCACATTCATTTGTAGATATAAGCTCCTTGACCAGATCCTTTAGCAACAAAGTTCACAAGATAGCACACAGAATTTTTAGGAAGAGAAATCTATAGCCTTATGAGTCCTAGAGCACAATTCCCTTAAGGGAACTGGTCAGTCACTTAACCTTCTTTGCTTTTGTTTATACCCTCCTAGTTTCTTTATTTAAAATGATGCTGATCAAACATCTGAGTCACACAGTCACGAATATCTATTAAGCCTGCATTAAATCTACCCTAAAACACTATATAAATTTTTGGTACTCTTTATAATTACAGTCACCTTTATACTCTATACTTAGATATTTAGCCTTTTCTGGCTAAAGCAGATCTAAATGTTTCAGGAGGGCACCTCACTAACTAATTAATATTTAACTCAATAGTGTTTTCAAGCCTCGTGGTACTTCAAAAAGTAGCTTTAGCCTTGACAGCTGGCAGGCAGCTCATGAAAGAGAAATGTGGCAGAAGGGCAATAGATAAAAAGCCATGAGAGGAGAGGGTGATGTGAAACATCTTGGGACTAGCCAAATCATCCTGTAAGGAGCATGAAATGCATTCGTAGCTTCTGCAGATGCTACCTCTGTAGTTTCTGTCCTATAAGATCTCTCCATTACATTCCCACTGTCACTATCCTTGTGCTGGATCTCATCATGCCTGGTATGAACTCTCATAAGAACTTCCCCAGGAGTTTCTCGCATCCTCAAAATCACCCTTCACCCAACAACCAAAGTTATCATTCTAGAATACACATTTTATCTTACTGCATCACTCTTCAAAACCTGTTAACAGCTTTCCAATACTTAGTGGATAAGTCTAAACTCCTTAGAATTACAGTATTAGATAAAGCAGATAGACAGCTTCAGTTACAACTTTATAGTTTGATTTGATTTATACTTATTATGCTACCTTTATCTTTGAATATTTACTTTTCTGGTGCATTTAGTGTTTCAGTTGAAGTTTAATATTAGCTGACAAGTTAGCTTAAAAAGGTAGGCCATTAATTATAATGAAATTAAAATGTATATATTAGTTTAGGAAAAATTGACACATTTATAAAATTGAATGCTTTCATCCAATAACATAGCATGTCTCTCCATTGGAAAGGTTCTAAAGTTTTTATAAATCTATCAGGAAGGTTTTATAGTTTTCTTCATAGACATTTACAAGGTAGGAAGATAGTATGTACATTCTGGAGAGCATACTTAAATCTCATGAATCTTTGAATCAGCCCCTTCTTCGCTCTATTTGCTTCTAATATCTCCCTCCTACTAATATTTTGAAAGAGAATGGTTATGAGATTAACTTCATTATAACTGTTGAAGGAGTAACTGAAATGGGTTCTCAGCTCCATAAGAATATTTAGCAGATGATTTCAAGCAGAATTATTTCAGGCAACAAGACCATTCAATGAAAAAAGTATAGTCTCTTCAACAAATGTTGCTGGTTCAACTGGATATCAACATGCAAAAGAGTGAAGTTGGGCCATTATCTCATATCATATACAAAACTTAAATAGATCAAGACCTAAATGTAAGAACTAACATTATAAATCTCTTAGAAGAAAACATGGGCTAATATTCATGACCTTGGTTTTGGCAAGGGATCCTTAAATATGACACCAAAACCATGGGCAACAAAACAAATAAGTAAATTGGACTCCACCAAAATTTAAAGCTTATTCAAAGGACACTATCAAGAAAGTAAAAAGACAATCAACATAATGGGAGAAAATATCTGCAAATCATATCTCTGATAGAAACTATATCTAGATATATAAAGAGTTCTTAAACTCAATAATAAAATGACATATAACCAAATTTAAAAATGAGCAAAGCATCTGAATATATATTTTTCCAAATAAGATACACAAATGGTCAATAAGTATCATCAGTCATCATGGAAAAGCAAATCCACACTTCACACCCACTGTGATGGCCAGAATCAAAGTCAGATGAGGGGCAGAGCCCCTCTCCCATAGGGGACACTTCTGCACCCCTGGTCCTCCAGTGGGAGTATGAGAATACCACTTAGGTCTCTCAGGAAGAAGAGAGAGAAGGGGAGAAGCAATAAAGCATGGAGGCCGCCTCTGCTGTGCCCTTCCACCTCTCACAAGGCTTCTTGAGCTGGCAGGCTAAAAAAGCTCCATCGAATGCACAAAGTCACATCCCAATCTTGACCCTAGCTTCTGAAGTGTTGACCATGACCATGCCTGTCTGATGCAGTTTTAAGAAGCCACACTCCCACAGGTTCTTACTGAATCTGTAGCCTTCGAGCTCAATTTGTTTGAAGATTCCATTACCAAGCTGGTGCACAGTTCCATTCTGGGCTAGGAGTTCTGTTTTGAGGAAACACAACATCAGGAACAAATTTTTTTGCCAGGTGGACTGCTCCTGAAAGGGACAAATAGATCAAGAATCTGCAGCAGGCAGTAAAATCCAATAAGTAGGAGAGCCGCCACAGACAATGGGCTGCCTCCAAGAAGCAGAAGCTGTACTACTGCGAGCTCTGCCTGGACTGCAGGCTGTATGCACACCACCTCCAAGCCCCGCTTGGTCTCAGAGGATACCACTTCCAAGATCCTTGGAGTTTAACAAGCACATTGAGTTTAACAACCTGCCAGCTTCCCATCCCCTACAGCTACCTCTGTACAGTGAAAGGGAAAAACGGAAAAGGCGGGCTATGTCAGCCTGGTGATTGAGCCCATGGCCACCCTAGCTGGGTGTCACTTCACAGAGCAGTGGTATCCTGTACTCCAGCCGACCTGCAGCAGGGGGCTCCAGGGGTATGAGTGTTCTAAAGGCATAGGTGGCTCAGGGGGCAAGAGCAAAGGAGGTTGCCCAGCAATGTGGCTGAAAGCATGTCACCAGACAATGAGTATCCTGCTCACAGTGCTGTATAAGATGTTTGTGGAGTATGTCACTGGCCATTATTGGATGCTGTGTGCAGTGCTGAAGCCTGCTCTAAATGTCAAGGGCAAGGAGGTGGCTGCCAGTGCCCTGGTTCAGATCCTGCAGAGTACGTGCAAGGCCAAGGACTTCCTTTCAGATAAGGTCATGTCTGAAGCAGACCAGTTCACTGAGAAAAAACACCTCAAATTCTGCAAGAACGCTCTCCTCTAAAGCCATACAAGAATACATGGGACTGATTGGTCAGGAATACATCAAGGATGCTGTTGTGGAGTTCATCCATGCTCTGCAGGAGTCTGAGGAGAACTACAAGGTGGACCCCATCAAGGGCACAGTGTTCAGTCTGGCAGAGCGAATGGAATGTGTTCCTGCTGTCTTCTTCCTGTGGCTCCTCCTCTCTCCCTGTTTCTTTCACCTTTGTTTCCACACCCTCGCCTCCTACCAGCACCTCAATATTTTCTCTGGAAGCTGAGGATCTCTGGGGCTCAGTCTCAGTCCCTCTTTCTCTCTCTGTCTCCCTACCTTTTTCCCACAGAGTGTTGGGGAAGTCAGTGAGGTCATGGAAGTGTCAGCTCTTGGCGACAACGCTGCACAAAGCAGCACCCGTAGGATACTGCTGGCAGGCATGATCGGCATCTTGCTCTTTCTGCACATCCCCTGCCCAGCCAGTATGTCTCCAGTCTCTATGGGTTCATGCAGAGTACCCAGATGAGCAAACCTCACAAATCCTCACCCTCATCACCAAGGTCATCCAGACTTGGGGCAACTTTCCCAAATTTACCTCAAAGGAGGCCTTTCTGAGATTCACGAATGAGTTTCTGGGGTTCCATGCATCATTTCCTATATAAGATCGCAAAACTCACACATTGACCAATAGCAGTAGCTCTGAGGGGTCATCAGCTGGGGCTGAGAGCTCTCCACACCGCATGCTGTGCTCTGGGAGATGCTTTCCCAGCTCAGCAAGGAAGCCGTTCCTCAAGCTGGGCCTGCTGCCCTGGCTCCTCAGTGATATCAGCACAGCTGGAACCCCAACATCCATAGGCAGCTGAGCCACCAGAGTGAGAGGCCCCAGCCTCAGTCCATGGTGTGGCAAGGGCCATTGGCAGAGATCAGGGCTACATGATATGAAACTTCAGCAGCTCAATGGACATGGCTCACCTCCCCAATCAAGTTAAAGCCAATCCCAACACCCCCAGTGGGAGTAAAGACCTATTCTACGGAAGCTACTCACCCCGGCCCATTCCTCACCAGCATACTGCATGAGAAGCTCAGATATTACAGAGTCAGACCAGAGGATGCTGAGTGTAACAAGAGTGTGTCTATGTTGGACCTTCAGGGCAACAGGCCTGGTGGCTGCCTCAACAACACTACCAACCTGGCAGCCTTAGGAGACCTGCTGTACTGTAGCCAGGCCTTGCTGTCAGCAACCTTATGGCTATAGCCTGTGCCCACCAGATACCTCTCCAAGGGGAATGGGTCATCCATCACAGTAACTGGCATGTGCTTCAACCAGATGGGCATTGCCATGGACGGTGTCCCTGCCCAGCAACTGCACATCCACCTCTCCTTCCAGAGTTGTCTCTTCCCCTTGGCTCCTGATGGGCCAGGCACCCCAGGCAAGAGGCAAGGGCCACAGCCCACCCTCCTCCCACCACCACCTTCACCACCACTGAGATGGAGGGCCCCTGGGGATACCTTTGCCCCATTCCATGGTGATAGTAAGAACAAGGCCCTCTCTCCTCATGGATCCCCAAGTTCCTCCCACCTCCATCCTTCATAGTCACAGCTACAGTGACACATTTGGACCCTCTGGCACTGACTTCAATCCATCATTCCAGGACAACCCATAGCATATGCTGCCCCTTCCTCAGCTCACCACTGGTCCTCAGAGACCAGCCCCACCTGAACCTAGAGGTGGAGGCAGGAATGGGGATAGGGGAGTGGGCAGCTGCCTCCTCTACAGAGGGGAAAGTCTCAGCAGTTGACAGTCAATGCTTCCCAGAAACCTCAGCCATCCCGCAGGAATCTATTGTATTCACAAGAGCCAAGTTAGGGTCCCACCCATCCATGACAAGAGAGCCTCAGCAAGGAGGGCAGCACTGCAGGGCAGCAGTGGCAGAAGAGTGAATGGGGGAGTTCAAACCCTTCATCACCAAGAAGCATTCTCAGATGCCATCCATGGTACCAGCCTCCAAGTGGACAGTGGCCTGGGTCTCCAATATGCCTCACCTATCAGCTGACATTGAGAGTATCCACATCAACAGGAAGAGTTCAAGTTAAAGGAGTACTCTAAATTGATGGATGAGAATCGAATAGACAGGGTGCAGGAGTTTAAGGAGGAGATCCATTCCCTCAAGGAGCAGCTGCATGTGTCCATCCAGAAGCTGGAAGAGTATGAGCAAGTTGGAAGAGTATGAGCAGAGGCTACTATCCCAGGAAGAACAGACCAGCCAAATCCCAAATGAAGCAGAGCAAGAAGACGCTGAGGCTGAGGAAGTATTAGGTGGAAAAGGAATTGCAGATCAAGAGTATCACTGTCAGCTCATCCCTCCAGACTGATGCTGGTGGAGAAGCTGCATGGGGACCACTCTACCATGGCTGAACCTCTGCCCAAACCCATAAAGAGGCTGATCAAGATCAGGTCCACCCTTGGGTGCAACAAAACTGAGTGTGACTCTAGCCCAACCTTGGTTAGTCCTGGTGCTCCCAGTTTCACACCCGCCCCACCCCCGGCTACACAGATCATTGACAACTGTGAGTTCGAAAACACACTTGACCACTAGCCCGCCCAGCATCACCGACCCCATCCTCCTCCTTCCCTGTGCATCTCCACCAGGGAACAGCACTAACCACCAGGACTGGACATCACCGAGGGACAGGAGGATTGCCTCCTTGGATGCATTCTTGGGGAGCACTGATCCTCCAACTCCAATGCACTGTTTTTGGGAAAGAGTGCTGGGACACTCGGCCACTCCTGTTCCTTCATGTCAGGATGTTGTCCCCTCTGTGACCCCCAGAAACCCATGCCCCAGGACACTGCTTACCCTACACAGATCCCCCCTTGTTTTGGAGAAGGGACCTGGGTGAGGGGCCCTCCTACCCCTTGATTTTTAAGGAGCTCTGGTCAGACTCAGCACACCTCCCATCAATCTTAATTTCTTCCCTCCCCACCCAAAACCCAGATAGGTGGAGGGGCCCACCGGGGCAGGGAGGGGGCGACAAGCAGGGAGCGGGAGTTGTCTCCCCTTCCTCCCAAACCTGATCTGCTCTTGGCTAGCCCCAGAGTGAGAAACTGAGGTTAGAGTGAGGCGTTGGGGTTTAGGAGGATGTGTATGTGGGGGAGGACAGACTCATTTATCTGCCCTATCCCTTCACACAGCCCCCACCCTCCCCTCTCTCTCTCCTTGGTCTCCATTCCCACGAGGAGGGGGAAATTTACACTAGGAAAAGCCATGTCTCTCCCCCAGGGTGGGGGTACACCTTTGTTGAAGGAAGGATGCTGGGAGGGGCTTTTCCATGACTTTGTCACCCCCGGGGAGGTATACAGGGCTTGGCTTCCCTTTCATTCTGACCCACCCATCCTCAATCTTCCTCCTCCTCCCCTCCACCCACTTCTCTTCTCTCCCCACAAACCACCCTAAAGGTAGGGAGATGCTCTTCCTATTCACCCAACTCCCAGTCTTCTCTAACCCCCACCACTGTCCCTTTTTCTCTACTCCCAAAGCATTTACTTTTCTCCTGGGGTGCGTGGTGAAACAGAAAATCATGTTTAATAAACGGAGATTGTTCTTTAAAAACAAATCAGATAAGTGTTTGCAAGGATATGGAAAAACTGGAAACTTCATATACTATCAGTGGGAATGTAAATGGCACAGCAGCTTTAGAAAAGTCTGGCAGTACTTCAAATGGTTAAACATATTATGACCCAGAGAGGATGGGTAAGGATTTCCTGTGGATACTGGGGACTGGCGGTTTCAAACTGTAAGTGTGAAAAGCAGAAGCAGCAAGGGTCGTTGCTGCTTCTCACAGAAGCTGAGGGCAGTTTCTTATCGTCCAAGCCATATGGAAGTACCGGCTTTAGAGAAATGATGCCCTGCTACTAAATTATGCTGCGTGAAAGGGCAGAAGCAGCAAGGGGCCTTAGGAGAAGAGGTGGGACCTTTCAAAGAAGTTAGGGGCGGTTCTTATGCCAAACCATACAGAGGTACAGGCCTTGCTAAGTGTGGTTACCCCCAGGGCAGGGCTAACTGGGGCGGTCATTCAAAAGGAAACCTTTTGACTAAACTGGGCAGGATGAGGAGGCACCAAATGTAACCTCTCTCATGCCATTACAGCGGCCTGGGAGAATCTCCCAGCAAAAGATCTTGAATTTTTAGAGTTAATATTATTCCCAAGCATTTTCTATTATGGATTAGAATGTTTTTATTATGTTTTCTAACAAGTTATTTCTGGTGTAAATGAATGCTATTGGTTTTTATACATTAATCTTATATCTTTATTTCTAATAGTTTTTCATGCCATGTGTAATAAGATAGTTATTTTATCAATTTATTAAAAATAGTTAATTTTCATGTCAGCTATAATAAAAAATGTGTCTCTTCCTTTCTAATATTTATAGCTTATTGCTTTTTCTTCCTTTTTTATGTTGGCTGGAAGTACCAGAAAGATATTGAATACTACTCATTTTGTGTGTAAAATGTAAGGAAGATTCATGGTAAATTATCTGTATAAATAATGTTTTCATTAAGTCTGTTTGCTTTGTTAATATACATATATTTTCATTCTGGGAGCCAAAAGGACAAATCTAGCAGGCTCCATATATAGCAGCACCATGAGAATGCTAATCTCCACAAGTATGGCATTTCAGTCCAGCCCCCACTACTTTTCTGACCAGACTACTGTGACGGTTTTCTGCAAGGGCTGTGCACAAAATAAACAAAGTTCCGGCCCAAGGCCCCATGGTCTACCACAAAGAAACAAGAAGGCGCATTTCTACCTCTTCTATGAGAATTCCCTACCATCACCAATGACCGCGGCAAATACCTACTGAGTAGCGATACATGCCAGCCTGCAGGCTTAGCCAGGGGCACTCTAGAAGGCACGGGGTTCAGGAAGACAGGACACCTGTCTTCAAGTTGCTGGTCATCTACTAATAATAACCAGTGTAATGCAGGGTATACTAACACTTTACTTGTTTTTGGTTTTTTGGTTTTGATTCTCAAAACAACACTAATTTATGTCTATTTTACAATAAAGAACCTAAAGCTAACTTTGTTGCCTTCTACCTGTGTTATTGTTCAGAAATCCAATGAATTTCAGTTCTACCCTTGGAATGTAACCCTTTTTTAATTTAGAAGCGCTTATAATCTTTCCTTTACTCCAAGTGCTCTGAAATTTCTTGACAATGTGCATGGATTTTTTTTCCTTTTCTAAATTTTTGTCATTTATTCCCTTGGGCATCTGGGTGGTTTTCTCAGCCTGGAAATTCATGTTCACTGGTTCAGAGAAATTAAAAATATATTTCTTTGATCAGTTTCTCCCTTCTTTGTTCCTCTGTCTTTCTGAAACTCTTTTTTTGGGTATTTGGCCTATTATACTATTCCTTTAATCTTTTCTTGTATCTCTTATTTTCCACCTCTGTCTTCTTGCTCTACTTTTTGGGAAATTTTATCAATTTCATCTTCTAATTTTTCTTAAATTTTTTAAACAGTTTTATTTACACAACATATAGTCCATCCAAAACATAAAATCAATGGCTTTCAGTACATTCACAGAATTGTACATTCATCATCACAATCAATTTTAGAATATTTTCATTACCCCAAAAAGAAAAATCCCCAACCCCTCATACCACCCCCACATTACTGATCCTTAGCATTGGTATAGTACCTTTGTTACAACTGGTAAACAAATATAACAATATTACTGTTAACTATAATAGATAATTTGCATTAGATGTATTTTTCCCATATATCATTCTATTATTAACACCTTGTAATAGTGATGGCATTTGTTATAGTTCATGAAAGAATATTTTTATATTTGTGCTCTTAACCACAGTCATCATTCACAACAGGGTTCACTATGTTACACAGACCCAGGTTTATCCTCTAGCTTTCCTTCTATTGACATATATAACACAAAACTTCCCCTTTCAACCACAATCACACCCATAAATCAGTGCTTTTAATTACACTCAAAATAGTGTGCTACCATCACCTCTATCTTTACCCAAACATTTGTAATCAACCTTATTAATTTTTCTTAAATTTTTAATTCCTATAACTTTTAGTTTCTTAAAGGTCTTTCTATCTTCTGATGGTTCTGTTTTTATTCACTTCTTATTCCATGGAAACAATAACTTCCCTTCTCTGCCTGAGGATATTCATGATATTTTTCCAGGGTTTTCTTCAGCTTCCTGTATTGTCTCTAAATTCCTGACGTTGCTTGTTTTTTGTCCTATTTTTCATATTAGAGATACTCTACAAATGAGACCCTAAAAAGTGCATGCATAATCAGAGTTTTTCAACTGGCATCCTTCATTTCAGAATTATTATGCTAAAATATTTTACTGGGGACATTTAATATTCAGTACCTGTTAAGTCTATTTTCTTGGGCTGATCACTTTCCCCAGAAGAAAATCCCAATGTTCTGCATTAAGTACAAAAATTTAGTTACATGATTTCTCAGAGGCAAATGGGGTAACTTGGCTGGAGTGTGGACATCACGATTCAGTTTGTAGACTTTCAATGTAACCCTTGGTTTTGGTATGCCATCTCCACCATCAGGTGGTTCCTGGAGTTCCCAAACCCAGAGCTCCTCTGATTCATTATCACCAGAGAGCAAACATCTAGCTGTCTTTTGGGTAAAGAAGTGGTCAGCCAGCTTTGAGGAGTGAAATAGGGGTTCTGAGGCTCTACACTGCTTCTCATACAGACTTTTAACCAAACTTCCTGTGATCGACCCTACCATGAGTCCCATAGCCCCCACTTTTAGCTGTGCTTCATATTTCTAATTCCTGGCCTTTTCTGGGCTTTTGCTGTACAAATCTGCTTACATCTTAGTTTCCCTCACTGGAAGCTTTTCTTGGTCTACTGAATCTATTACCTCTCTGCCATCTGCTTCCTATCTTCCAGAATCCTAATAAGTTGCACTCTGCTCTCTTCTCTTGGTTTTTGTGTATTATTGCCTTTCTTATTCCTTTTCTGTCATTTCATTTGGATTTTGGTGTTTCAAGGCTTATATTTCAAAGGATACACATTTACCTCTACTCCCTTCTTATTTTCCACCTGGTGTAGAGCACAATAATATACTCATGAAATAAACTTTATTTTTTAATTTAGTACATGTGTGTGATGTTAACTTTTGGTTTTGAAATAACTTAAAACTTACAAAAAAGTTACAAGAATAAATAGTACAGAGAACTCCTGTTTACCTTTATGCAGATTCACCAATATTTTCTCGATTTTATTGATACATATTAATAATTAATTATTATTAATTAACAGTGGAATCACATGTTTGTGCATTCATCACCCCAATCACTCCCATAGCACTTTCGCTATTCCAATAATAAAAATAAACAAAAAGCAAACAAACAAAACTCATCACCTCACAATCTCTCTATGCCTATGCCTCGCCTGGCATAATAGCTGCTATTCTTTTTCATTCTCTCTAGAATATTTGTATTTATATTTTGTAAAAACAGTCTTATATATGCAATATCACCCATATTAGTGTTTTACATGAGGTTTTACTATCTTATACAGTCCCATGTTACAGTTTTTAGCTTTCCTTCTAGTAATATACATGACCTTAGACTTTCCTTTTCAACCACCGTCATACCCATACAATAGCACTGCTAGTTACAAACTCCATGATATGCTTGAATCATTTCTATTCCTTTCCAAAGATTTACAAACAACATTTTTAGCAATTCTGCACAGCTTTCTATTTTATCCTCCTTCTAATTTCTGATGATCTATATTCTAATTATTAATTCCACAAGTTTACATAATATATTAGTTCATAATAGTGCAATCATACAGTATATTTCCTTTTGTGTCTGGCTTGCTTCACTCAAAATAATGTCCTCCAGGTTCATCCATGTTGTCATGTCACGACTTCATTTCGTCTTACTGCTACATAATATTCCATCTTGTGTATGCACCACAATTTGTTTATCCATTCATCAGTTGATGGGACACCTGGGTTGCTTCCAACTTTTGGCCACAGTGAATAATGCCACTATGAACATCAGTGTGCAGATGTCTGTTCATGCCCCTGCTCTCAATTCTCCTAGATGTGTACCTAGAAACGGTATTGCTGGGTCACATGGCAAGTCTATATTCAACTTGTTTAGGAACTGCCAAACAGTCCTCCACAGTGGCTATACCATTTTACAGTCCCAACAACAGTGAATAAGTGTTCCTATCTCTTCACTTCCTCTCCAACATTTACAGTTTTCCAACTTTTTAATAGTGGCTAGTCTAATAAATGTGAAATGATACCTCATTGTAGTTTTGATTTGTATTTCCCTAATCACTAGTGATGTTGAACATTTTTTCATGTGTTTCTTTGCCAATTGTATTTCTTCTTTGGACAACTGTCTTTTCAAGTATTTTGCCCATTTTTAAATTGGGTATTTGTCTATGATTAAACACTTTTGCATAGATATCAAACCATTATTGGATATGTGGTTGCCAAATATTTTCTCCCATTAAGTCAGCTGCCTTTTCACCCTTTTGACAAAGCCCTTTGAGGTGAAAAAGATTTAATTTTGAGGAGGTCCAATTTATTTTTGTTGTTGCTGCTTATGCTTTGGGTGTAAGGTTTAAGAAAGTACCGCCTACCATAAGATCTTGAAGATGTTTTCCTACATTTTCTTCTAGGAGTTTTATGATTGTTGTTTTTATATTTAGGTCCTTGATCCATTTTGAGTTAATTTTTGTATAAGGTGTGAGATAGGGGTCCTCTTTCTTTCTTTTGGATATGGATATCCAGTTCTCCCAGCACCATTTGTTGAATAGACTGTTCTGGACCAGCTGGGAGGGCTTGACTGCCTTGTCAAAAATCACTTGACTGTTGATGTGAGGGTCTATTTCTGAGTTCTCGATTCAGTTCCATTGGTCAGTGTCTCTGTCTTTATACCAGTACCATGCTGGCTTTTTTTGTTTGTTTGTTTGTTTGTTTGTTTTTGTTTTTTATTTTTTTGTTTGTTTGTTTTACCATGCTGTTTTTACCACTGTAGCTAGGTAGTATGTTTTAAAGTCCGGAAGTGAGAGCACTTAAATTTCATTCTTCTTTTTTAAGATCTTTTTTGGCTATTCGGGGCCCCTTAACCCTTCCAAATAAATTTGATAATTGTTTTTTCCACTTCTACAAAAAAGACTGTTGGGATTTTTATTGGCACTGTGTTAAATTTATAAATCAATTTGGGTAGAATGACATCTTAATGATATTTAGTCTTCCAATGCATGAACATGGACTGTCCTTCGATATTTAAGTCTTCTTCAATTTCTTTTAGCAATGTTTTGTAGTTTTCTGAATACAGGTCCTTTAAGTCCCTGGTTAAGTTTATTTCTAAATATTTGATGGTTTTAGTTGCTATCGTAAATGGAATTTTTTTTCTGATTTGCTCCTCAGATTGCACATCAGTAGTGTATAAAAACGCTACTGAATTTTGCATATCAATCTTGCATCCTGCCACTTTGCTGAACTCACCTATTAGTCCTAGTAGCTTTGTTGTGGATTTTTCAAGAGATTCTAGATATAGGATCATATCCTCAGTGAACAGTGAAAGTTTTACTTCTTCCTTTCCTATTTAAGTGCCTTTTATTTCTTTATCTAGCCTACTTGCTCTAGCTAGAACCACTAGCACAATACTGAATAACAATAGTGACACTGGGCAACCTTGTTCTGTTCTTGATCTTAGTGGGAAAGCGTTCAGTCTTTCACCATTGAGTACATGCTAGCTGTAGTTTTTTCATATTTGCAGTTTACCATTACTGAGAAAGCTTCCTTCTATTCCTATCTTTTGGAAAGTTTCTATCAAGAAAGGATGCTGTATTTTGTCAAATGCCTTTTCTGCATCAATTGAGATGATAATGTGATTTTTCTCCTTCAATTTCTCAATGTGGTTTATCACACTAATTGATTTTCTTGTGTTGAACCACCCTTGCATAACTGGGATAAATCCCACTTGATCATGCTGTATAATTCTTTTAATGTGCTTTTGAATTCTGTTTGCAAGTACTTTGTTGAGGATTTTTGCATCTATAGTCATTAGAGATATTGGTCTGTAATTTTCCTTTTTCGTAGTATCTTTCTCTGATTTTGGTATCAGGGTGATGTTGGCTTCATAGAATGAATTTGGTAGTATTCCTTCCTGTTCAATTTTTTGGAAGAGCTTGAGCAAGATTGGTATTAGATCTCTTTGAATGTTTGGTAGAATTCACTGTGAAGCCATCTGGTCCCAGGCTTTTCATCATTGGGAGGTTTTTGATGGCTGTTTCAATCTCTTTACTTGTGGTTGCTTTCTTGAGGCCTTTTATTTCTCCTTGGGTCACTATAGCTGGTTTATGTGTTTCTAGGAATCGGTCCATATCATCTACATTGTATAGTTTTTTGGCATACAGTTGTTCATAGCTCCTCTCACGATCTTTCTTATTTCTGCGGTGTCAATGGTAATGTCCCCTCTTTCATTTCTGATTTTATTTGTGTCTCCTTTCTTTTTTTCCTTTGTCAGTCTAGCTAAGGGTTTGTTGATTTTGTTGATCTTCTCAAAGAACCAACTTTTGGTTTTGTTGACTCTCTCTATTGTTTTTTTGTTTTCGATTTCATTTATTTCTTCTCTGATCTTTACTTTGGCTTGGTTTGGGATTCATTTGCTGTTCTTTTTCTTGTTCTTCCAGATGTGCAGTTAGATATTCAATTTTAGCTCTTCTTCTTTTTTAATGTAAGCGTTGAGGGCTATAAACTTCTCTCTCAGCATTGTCTTTGCAGTGTCCCATAGATTTTGATATGTTGTGCTCTCATTTTCATTCGTCTCAAGATAATTGCTGAATTCTCTTGCAATTTCTTCTTTGACCCACTAATTATTTAAGAGTGTGTTGCTTAATCTCCATATATTTATGAATTGTCCCTTTTTACATCCATTATTTATTTCCAGCTTCATTCTATTATGATCAGAGAAAGTGTTTTGTACACTTTCATTTTTTAAAATTTATTGAGACTTGTCTTGTGACCCAATATATTGTCTATCTTGGAGAAGGATCCATGAACACTTTAAAAGAAAGTATTTCCTGCTGTTTTGTGGTGCAGTGCTCTATAGATGTCTGTTAGGTCTAGTTCATTTCTCATATTATTCAAGCTCTCTGTTTCTTTCTTTATCCTCTGTCCAGATGTTCTATCCAATACTGAGAGTAGTGTATTGAGGTTTCCAATGATTACATCTATTACATCTATTTCCAATGGAAACATCTATTTCTCCCTTCCGTTTTGCCAGTGTGTGCCTCATGTGTCTTGGGGCATTCAGGTTAGGTACATAAATATTTAGTATAGTCATTTCTTCTTGGTGAATTGCCCCTTTTATTAATATTTAATGACCTTCTTCATCCCCTATAACAGTTTTGCATTTGAAATCTATTTTGTCCGATATTAGTATCACTACTCCACCTTTTGTTTGGTTACTATTTGCATGGAATACGTTTTTCCAACCTTTCACTTTTAATCTGGTTGTGTCCTTATGTCTGAGGTGGGCCTCTTGTAGACAGCATATAGACGGCTCATATTTTTTTATCCATTCTATTAGTCTATGTCTTTTGATTGGGGAGTTCAATCCATTAACATTCAATGTTATTACACAAAGGCATTACTTACTTCATGGGTTTTGTTCTTCAGCTCTCTATTGTCATACTATTCTATTGTCTGTCTTCTTATCCTTTAGTTTACCCTTCCTAATAATTTTCATTTCTAAACTATTCTACAAATCTCTCACCTTTGTTTTTTCCTTTCAGGCTGCAGCACCACCTTTAGTATCTCTCATAGATCTGGTCTTTTGGTAGCATATTCTATCAGTTTTTGTTTGTCTCTGAAGACTTTGAACTCACCCTCATTTTTGAAGGACAACTTTGCCAGATATAGAATTCTTGGCTGGCAGTTTATCTCTTTTAGTACCTTAAATACATCATACTACTTTCTTCTCGCCTCCATGGTTTCTGATAAGAGGTCAGCATTTAATCTTATCAAGTTTTCCTTGTATGTGATGCTTTGCTTTACTCTTGCTGCTTTCAGAATCTTCTCTTTATCTCTGATATATGTCATTCTGAATAGTAGGTGTCTCTGGGTAGGTTTATTTGGATTTATTCTGTTTAGGGTGTGTTGTCTTTCTCAGAAATTGATGTGGGAAGCTTTCAGTCATTATTTCCTCAAATATTCTTTCTGCCCCCTTTCCATTCTCTTCTCCTTCTGAGACACCAAAAATGTGAATATTTGTGTGTTTTGCATTGTCATTCAATTCTCTGAGACTCTGCTCCATTTTTGCCATTCTCTTCTCTTTCTGTTCTCCTGTCTTTTCCAGTTCAGATGTTCTGTCTTTGAAATCACTAATTCTGTTTTCAAGCAATTCAAATCTGCTCTTATGTGCCTCTAATATATTTTTAATCTCATCCATCGTGTCTTTCATTCCCATAAAGTCTGTTACTTTTCTTTGCAGGCTTTCCAATTATTCTTTATGCTCTCCCAGTGTCTTCTTAATATCCTTTATTTCTTTAGTCATATTTTTTTTAAATTCTTTGAAGTGATTTAGGAGAGTTGTCATTATCACTGATTAACTGTCTTAATCCTGTATCTCTTCAGGATGATTGGTTTGTTCT
>JAQZBX010049879.1:0-19801 GCA_029593785.1 Cabassous unicinctus
TTGCTCAATTTTGTATGTTCAGTTTTAATAGATACTGCTAAACAGCTTTCCCAAGAAGTTGTACCAATTTAAATCTCTGCTATAAGTGTATGAAAGTTCCAGTTGTCCTACATCCTTACCAACATGTTTGTTTTATTTGTCCTTTGTTGTATGTTGTTTTAGTTATTGTTTTGTTTCCATTTTAACCATTCTGGTTGGTAAGTTATGGTATTTCAATGCAGTTTTATTTTGCATTTCACTGATAACTATGATGTAAAGCCCTTTTCAGAGGTTTGTATATTATTTGGATATTCCCTTTTTTGATGTATCTGTTTAAATCATTTATTTATTTTTAATTGATTTATCTTTATTTTTCTTATTGATTTATAAGATTTCTTTATATATTCTAGTTATGAAGACTTTTGTTCAAACCATAAGTTAAATATTAACTACCACTTCTGTGTGGCTTATCTTTTCTCTCAATGTTGTCTTTTGATGATATCTTAAGATAGCCCAAATTATCAAGTAGTTCCTTTATCATTACTGCTTTTTGTGTCCTGTTTTATAAATATTGGCATACTACAAGTACAGGAAGGAGTTTTCCTTTATTTTATTCTAAAAAAATATTGTTTACTTTGTGTATTTATATCTACAGTTCTTTGGGAATTGATTTCATGTATTTTGTGTAGTAGGGGTCAAGACCACATGGTTTTAATTTCTGTATCAAATACATTTTGCTGTGTAAACATAGGCAGGTTACTCAACATGCTTGTGCTTAAATTTCTTTGTAAAAGTTGGAATAATGATAACATTTACCACTTGTTATGCCAGTTCCTGGGATTGTTGTCAGTGGCTCTCAACTGTCTGTCTGCTTTCAGAGATTGATTCAGTTGTAGAGAGCTGCCTATTCCAAGATTACATCCCCTTCCCTGGGATGTCCAGCATCCAATGGCTGATCAACACAGGAGAATAACATCCAGTATTTCTGTTGCCCCAATTCAGGACAGTGCTCACAGTCATTCTGTCTTCAGAATTCCCCATATGGTTAGCAAAGGTTTCCGTTGAGATTACATAACAGCTTGAATCCTCTCTCTGCTCAGTCTTACTTCTTTTGCTTCTCTTCCTCTGGTATGTACACAGGAACAATCCTTAATAAACCTCCTGTATGCTATACTGTGTCTTAAAGTCTGCTTCCTGGTAGGTGGAACCAACCACAATCACTCTCTCAAAGGGATTTTATGAGGATCAAATAGGTTAATATAAGCAAAATGCTGGGAATATATGTATAATTATTTGCCATCATTAAAGTCTTTCAATCTTCTGGCTAACTACTCAAGATTTTTTAGACTGAATTAAAAAATAAGTGAAAATATTGTTATTATATAATGGATATACTTCCCATAAATAGTAAGGTATCCTTGTCTAAATAAATCTCCTTTTGTAAAAGTTTAAATCTTTCACTAGTCTGTTTTTTTTTTTTATTTTTGTTTTTGTTTTTTGAATTTTAGGCTATTTTCCCCTGAGATAAAAGGAAATATACCATCCTGTTATATATATATATACATACATATATATATATATATATATATATATGTATCCCTAAAAGCTTTATATATGTAATTTTCTTACTCATTTATTTGATTTAATATAGTCTATTAAGACATCATCTGGACTGTATCATCTCTTCATCCATCTAATATCCTCCCATTATACCTGAACTTCATATGCAATGACTTGTAATCAATATTATTTGTTCTCTACATTTACATTTCTTTCTCCTATATGTCTTATTTGTCATACTCAGTGGTGACTCTCAGGAAAAGTAAAAGGATGGATGTAACACTGATTTCTCTTAAGAAGTCAAAGTTAAAGAATAATATTATTTTCTTATTCACTTGGCTTCATTCTCTGGATGGATGGATAGATAGATAGATAGATAGATAGATAGATAGATAGATACTGTGTTTTAGAACTAAAGCTAATCATTGAACCGAATTGATAAGCTCCTTGTCCCTGCCCTTCAGTAGGAGGCACTGGTAATTGAACAGCTAATTACCATTCAGTATAATCAAAAGAAGACCAGAGAAGGCTCTTGGGAGAGAAATGACTTCCATACTAAGCCATGAATAGTGAGCAGCAGTTAGCAAGGTGAAGTTGTATGGGTCAGAAGAAGGAATGTTCCAGGCATTGGAAATAACATATGCAAAAATCCCAAAAAATGAAAGAACACAAAATGTCTACATTTGGTATGTCTGAGTTTATTATGGAAGTAGGTATAGTGCTCAAAAATAAGGCTAGAAAGGCAAGCAGGGGTCGTCTCCTATAATGTCTTGTTAACTTTGCCATGAAATTTAGATTTTACATTAAGAGGATGGAAGTGGCCACCAGAGAGCCATTAGAGGAAGTCATTAAGCCCAGAATTGTTGATTTCCAAGATTGCTGAATAGATGAGAGAAGACACATTAGTTGTAAAACTGCAGAATTAGTCTAGTCAAGTAATGATAGTCACCTAGACTAAGGAATTGCCACTGTATTTAGAACCACGTGGTTGGGTTCTACCAATAGAAAGGAACCAGAATTGGTATGACAATAATTTATTTGATATGAGGAGTATAAGAAATGCAGATCATGGACAATGCCCTTGTCTCTGGCTTGGTTAACTATATGTATGCTATGCTCTTTACTGAAATAGTAAAGTTGGTAGAAAAAGTTTGACACAAAGGTGGATAATTTTTAACTAATTTTTATAATTCTTATTGGACTGTCTATCTGAAAACCCACATATTTTCAAATAATTTTTTTTTTTTGAGGTACTGAGGCTGTAGATTGAACCCGGGACCTCATATGCAGGAAGCCGGCATTCAACCGCTAAGCCACATCAGCTCCCCTGAGTTGGTTTTACATTTGTTTACTTGTGGCATGCTTTTTTTAAAAATATATATATTTTTATTTTTCAAAAGATACTTAGATGACATAAATGTTACATAAAAAATATAGAGATTCCCATATGCCTTACTCCCCACTCCTCCCACACCCTCCCACATAAACAACATCCTTCATTAGTGTGGCACATTCATTGCAATTGATAAAAGCATCCTGGGTCATTGCCACTGAGCATGGATCATAGTTCACATTGTAGTTCACATTCTTTCCCACACAATTCTACAGGCTTTGGGAAGATATAAAATGGCCTATATCTGTCGTTGCAATGTCATTCAGGATGATTCCCAAGTCCTGAAAAAGCCCCCCATATTACACCTCTTTTTCCCTCTCCTTGCTCCCCAGAGCCTCCAGTGGCCACTGCCCCACGTCAATGTTGTAATTTCTTCCATTGCTAGAATCACAATAGGTCTATAGTAGAATACCAGTAAGTCCACTCTAGTCCATAGTTCATTCCCCAATCCTGAGGATTCTGGGCTGGTGATGTCCACTCCACCTCTAATTGGGAGGGTGCTTTAATACCATACAGCCGATGGATGGGACTCTCTTGCTTGCACTTGTAGGCTCTCTCATTTCCTTGGTGTGGTGGTTGTCAATCTTCACCTCCTTGTTAGTTGTCCTGGTTAAGTTCAATGAACTGGAGTAGATGAGTAGATGTTGCAACTCTGCTGAGGCTCAGGGCCCAGCTGGCATATGGAGAGTCCAAAGATTCCAGTTTCTTGGATGTATATCTACAAATTCCAGCATGTGGTATGCTTTTGATTTTAGGAGGCACTGAGGACGGAACCCAGGACCTCCCATGTGGGAAGCAGGCACTCAACCACTTGTGCCATATTCGCTCCCAGAAATAATTTTAATATTGTCAAAAAAGAAGTTAAGAGGGAGATTTACATTTTGATGTTATATACAATTTAGTGTGTGATCAGTACATATTTATTAATTTAAATCAGGGAGTGAATGAGAAAATCCAAAGAAAGGTTAATTATCAGAACAAACAGTAGACATAACATTACTATCACTTGAATAAAAAGTTATCTTATGTATCCTGAGTTTCAGTGAAGAATTTGTCAACATGGGGTACATCAAGGGGAAGATAACAAATTACTTATGAGGTATATTTCTCCTATACAGCCATTAAAATTAATATATATATATGTATATATGTCGGCATATCTGTGTGCTTATGCCTATTAAATGGCAATTACTTCTTTAACCACATAGAAAACATTCAGAAGCAAACCTTACAAAGAATCTCTGACCTATAGCTGTTATATTTTAGCAGCAAGAGTTACACCCTAAATAATTAACCTAGTAGTGAATAAAGCATACACTTTGTTAGAGGGGGTAAATCCTAAAGAAAATAAATGAAACAGAGTAAGGTGAAGGAAATTGGGAGTGAAGGGGGTGGTGACGCTGGGGTGAAATATTAAAAATGTTGGTCACTGTACCCTTCTTGAAAGAACATTTAAGCATAGGCTGGAAAGAGGTGGAGATGTTAGTTGTGTATGTGTGTATGTGTGTGTGTGTGTGTGTAAAGAATTCCAGCTACAGCACTACTAGTGCACACATGGTAGGTCAGTGTGGCCAGAGTGAAGTGCAATGAAGGCATAGATGCATGATGTACTTGGTTCTACAACATTCATGCTATTTTAAAAATACTTATTGCTATAATTATTATTACCATCAGCATTAAAGCATTATTATTATTATTATTATTATTATGTGGTCTTCTATATGACCTAAGCTTTCTTCATTAATTTCTTTGCTCTAGGGTATTGAAATACCTTTATTCAATTAAAAAATTCTAGAAATATAAAGATTCCATCTTATAATTAATGCATTTTATATTTTGTCTAGAATATATTCTAATTTTTAAAGAAAATGTGCTGAAACAAATCAGATACAAAATTATAGCATGACATGCTAGGTTATGATTTTACAAGTAGTGTACACCTGTTTAAATGACTCTTGAGCCTCTCCCTCCACTCATATTAAGAGTCTAAAAGGGTCAGGAGCATTAAAGATAATGTACTTATCTTTAAAACTACTTCTTTGGTGATTTTTGGCTGTGCTGTGCATTCCTTGGTGGAAATGGAGAGCAGTGAATGGTAGTGACATATTCCAATTCTAAATAAGCAAAAAGAGGCTCTAAGGAGATCACATGTAGGGTTTAATTTGTGTTCCTCTGCACTTTAGGAGATGGGTGGGCTGCTGTCTGATTTACAACTGATAAAGGATGGGAGTCTGATGAGTGATTTTTTCACAGTAGAAAAAGCAGCATCTCTTGTGGGTATTTTGTATTCAGTTTGTGGAGACAACGGATTTGAGAGCATTTCTTTTGGCTCATATGAGTGCACTCATGAAAGATAGCCTAAAATTGTAGCTTCAGATTTTGTCCAAGCAAAGAAACCAATCACAGTAGAGAGAAACTAAAAAGATCCCTGGAATCTGAGAGTGGAAAGAATATCCAGAGGGAATTCATTCTCTCCAGAAACTGCAGGTGAGAGATCCTAGTACCAGGAGACTTACAGAACTATTTTCAAGACAACACAACAGATTTAGTTATCTGTTAAATCTTGAGATTGTTTACATGTGTCATGACAGTATCTCTTAACCAAGAACTTTCCTAACTCCTTTCTTCCTACCTCTTTGCCTTAGCTCCAATCTCAAAGTCTTCAGAAACCATGGTTACTTTTTGGAGGGAAGAGAAAAAGCATTATGTGAGGGAAAGAAAAGAGAAATCAGGCAATAAAACAACTTCATTGAGAGAGGCTCACCACTGAAGGAGAGAAGTTTCAACTTTAAATGGTATTCAGCTTTTTAATTTTTACCAGGTACTAGACATTTAAGTTCATAAATTATAAATGTGTTCTGTGAATACAGGATTTTTAATCACCTAAATAAAAATGACCAGAACAGTTAAGAAAACTGATTTTTTTTTCATCCAGGGACAGACTAAACTATAACTCTACAAAATAAATTCAAATAGACTGTGGGAGAACATGATTTACAATTTCAATCAATAAGCAGTGCTTTTTCAATGAACCAGAAACACATTTTTTTAAATATTGACACTGTGAAGGATGAAAGAATATCCATTGACTCCAACTGTGAAAGATAAATATTTAGTTTTTTCAAAACTTTCCCCATAAACCCCACAGTATTAGTTTATTAAATGAGATATTAATATATTATGTTTATGTTATTTATCTTCTCTTTCAGAAATTATTTTAACTGATTATTTTTAGAATATATTTTATAACCTTTAGAATAATTATCTGGACCTTATACTTAGTTGGATTTATTTTGCCAGCATCAAAATTTTGTACTTATTCTCCTCTTCAGTTTGCAATTTGATTCATTTTCCATTCAAGAGAGATTATATTTAAGCAATCTATTTAGAAAAGATAATTTGTCTTTATGAGCTTTATCAGCTTTTCATATGAAAAATATTTTGAGGTTTCTTGAATTTTGAGTCTTCTTTGTACATCTCCCTTTGATTAACAATAGAATTCCCTGTCCTCTGACCCATTGAGCCTTTGCATAACTTTGATGACTTTCATTTTTGTACTCAAATATGTAAGAGTTCTCTGCTTAATGTAATTTGCTCACTCTGTAAAAGAACCTCCATTGATGTTCTTCATGTTCGAAATAAACAAATGCCAAGAGGGCTTTCGATTTGTTGTGAATCAGATGTCTTGTGGAAATTAATGTACCTGGATTTTTTCCTTTGAACTCTCACTTTATTACTCAAGAAGGAACTCTAAATATGTGAATAATCAATGAATATTATTATCCATATAAACCATTGGATGGTTTCCTGCAAAGCACAACTTTAAGTATAATTAGTAAAGACTCTCATGTGTTAGCATCAAGAATTTGATAAAATCTTTCCAGCAGATGGCAGTGTTACTCCAATTTGGTGAATGAGTAATATATTATTTTGGTCTTAACAGTTGGGAGTTACCTTTTCATTTAAAGGGAATCACAATTCAAGTATAAGGAATTGATACTGTCTATGTAGCGATTCAGTAAAAGCACAGCCTATATAAAGAAACTATAGGGAGCGGACATGTCTCAAGCAGTTGAGCACACGTTCCCATATTTGAGATCCTGGATTCACCAGCCCCAGAAAGAAAGAAAGAGAGAAAGAAAGAGAGAGAAAGAGAAAGAGAGAGAGAAATAAAGAGACAGAGAAAGAAAGAAAGAAAGAAGGAAAGAAAGAAACTGTTATGTGTAGAAATGGTAAATTAGTGTAATATACATGAGTACATTGTTAAAATTTGTATTTTCAAAAAACTGTGTATGTTCTTTAATACACATATTCACACACTAATAATTTTTGTATCTCTATGTATGTTTCTTCTTAAATATTTCTTTGCCAATTTTATAATACAAAAATTAAATCAGGGCTCCCGAGTGTGACAGAGTTGGACTCAGTTGTGACTTCTATACACATGCCTCTTCTGTCCCTTCTATTTGAGCCTATAGTTGGTGCTGGAGTTTGTAGGTGTACGTCCAAGAGACTGGAATCTTTGGGCTGTCCATGTGCCATCTGGGCCTGGAGCCTCAGCGGAGTTGCAACACCTACCCTCCAGTTCATTGGACTCACCCAGGACAACTAATAAGGAGGTGATGATGGACAACCACCATACCTTGAACTGAGAGAGTCTACAACTGCAAGCAAGAGAGTCCCATCCATCAGCATTACAGGATCGAAGCTCCCTCTCAATTAGAGGTGGAGTGGGCATCACCATCTCAGAATCCTCAGGAATAGGGAATAAAATATGGACTAGAGTGGACTTACTGTTGTTCTACTATAGACTTATTGGGAGTCTAGCAATGGAGGAAATTATATCATTGATGTGGAGACAGTGGCCACTGAAGGTGCTGAAGGCAGGGAAAGGGAAAAAGGGGTGTAATACGGGGACACTTTCTGGACTTGGCATTGTCCTGAATGACATAGCAATGACTGATTCTGGCCATTATATATCCTGCCACATACAGAATTGAGTGGGAAAGAGTGTAAACTACAAGGTAAACTATAATACATGCTTAGTGGCAATGCTCCAAAATGTGTTCATCAATTGCAATGAATGTACCACACTAATGAAAGAAGTTGTTAATGTGGGGAAAAGTGGGAGGTGTGGGGAGTGGGACATATGGGAATCCCTTATATATTTTTTCCTTATATTTTTTATGTAACATTTTATGTAATCTAAGTATCTTTTAGAAAAAATAAAAAATATATTTAAAAAAATTAAATCATACCCATGTAAGTTGTTGAATCCAGGGTCTAGATTTTAATTGAAGTAGTTACTACATACATACATACATACACAAATAAGTTACTAGCTCCTCATACTGATACTTATAATTCATTAACTTTAAAGAAGATCCTGAAGAGTGGCATAAAAAATGGTAGACATTAAGAAATAAAGATAATGTCAGCCTAGAAGATAAGAGAATTAGGTAAGGAATTATATGCATCACCAGGATTCAGAAGAACCCATGGTACTTCAATGTACCAATATTTCTTTGTTTTTTCTATGTTATTTCCCCTGTCATTGGGAGTTATTTTACATTTATTGAAAAATGAATAAAATTCAAGGAATTTCATATGGGATTTATTTTTCTCAACACAGCATAAAGTAGACATTTTATAAAGTATCTAATAAAGTTGATTGATATAAAGAGTCAATTTTTTTTTCTGCTAAAAATGTAGTCTATTTACTTTCCACCTAAAATAGAGGAAAAAGGACACTTCTGTAATCAGTTGAACTTGAAAGCCGAAAAATACCTCACATTTTGAATTTCAATAGTTATGGAAATAACTCAATATTTATTTTTTTATTAGGAAATACTCATTGTAGCTACTTGATGGCAGTTTTCAGTGGGATATCATTAATATATATCTGTATACATGTTTAACTTTCAAAAATAAAATATACTCATATTTAAAGTATACAGATTACAAATAAATATGAAATTACTCCTCCCGAAACTTTTCCTGATTCTAACAGAAATAATCATTTTTATCATTAGAGTGAACTACTCTCCATATATTTTTAAAATGATAATCAACACAGATATTTTAAAAGAAAAACTTGTATTATACCATATATATAACAGTTTGCTATATAATTTAATATTCTTTTTATTAATGTAAAATTATAAAATGATACATATTCCTTCTTTAGAATTAAACAATACAGAAACATAATAAAACAGAAATTTTGTTATAGCATATCTCCTAGTTTCAGAAACAATTCCCTACTTATTAAAAATTTGGTACGGATTTCATTATATATTTATTGTCTATTAGTATTTCTCTTCCTCTGAATAACATTTCCTTACTTTTCTTTTGAGCTGTTCTATTTTTAATTGACCTTTAGAAGTCTGTGTTTCTAATTAAGGAAATAAATTCCTGGTAAAATCTATTGACAATGTCTCCAGTTTTTCTTTTAAATTTAGATTTGATTTATTTTGTTTTACTTAGATTTTTCCACTAGAATTTGAAAGAGGTTATCTAGTCAAACATATCAATCTTTTCTGATTCTATTTCTTTTTTCATTTCTTTCCTCATAATTAGAATAAAAGAAATATTCGTGCATATATTTTGTCCTTTTTTTATATGTGTTTTAATTTCTTTACATAAAGATATTTGATTCATCTAAAATTTTTGGTCTAAGGAAGAGGTAAGAGTTTTGCTTTATTTTTTCAAATAGTTAAAGTTATAACAATAGAAGCATGGCTTTTAAAAGATATTGTGTAAAGATCACTTTTCAAATAAAAACATTGAAAGCAATAAAAAAATAAAATAAAAATTTTAAAAAAACATTGAGAACTCCATTTTCATATAAATAGTATGCCTTTCCTGTATTTGGAAATTTGGGCTAGTAGTAAAAATTAAGCAATACATGTTTGTTTGTTTTTACTTTATTTTGTACATTTAATAATTGAAAATATAAACAATTAAAACCTAAAAAGTAAACACAGATGAATAAATATATATATTTCTCTAGTAAATGTACTGGATATATATAAAATTATTTTTAATCAAACAATATGTTATACAATATGTTTGGTTCCTAATAGCGCATTCATACAGTATTTGTCCTTTTGTGTCTGGCTTGCTTCGCTCAACATAATGTCCTCCAGGTTCATCCATGTTATCATATGCTTTACAACTTCATTTCTTCTTACAGCTGCATAATATTCCATCATGTGAATAGACCACAGTTTGTTTATCCATTCATCTGTTGATGGACACCTGGGTTGTTTCCATCTTTTGGCAATGGTGAATAATGTTGCTATGAACATCGGTGTGCAGATGTCCGTTCGTGTCATGTTCTCAGTTATTCTGGGTTTATACCAGTAGTGGTATTACAGGGTCATGTGGCAAGTCTATATTCAACTTCTTTAGTCCTCCACAGTGGCTGTACCATTCATTCTGAATTCCCACCAACAGTGAAGAAGTGTTCCTATCTCTCCACATCCTCTTCAACACTTGTAGTTCACTGTCTTTTTAATAGTGGCCATTCTGATAGGTGTGAAATGATATCTCACTGTAGTTCTGATTTGCATTTCCCTAATCATGAGTGATGCTCAGCATTTCTTCATGTGTTTTTATGTCATTTGTATTTCTTCTTTGGAGAAATGTCTATTCAAGTCTTTTGCCCATTTTTTAATTGGGTCATTTGTCTTTTTATTGTTGAGTTGTAACATCTCTTTATATATCCTGAATATTAAACCCTTATCAGATTTGTGATTTCCAAATATTTTTCCCATTGAATTGGCTGCCTTTTCACCCTTTTGACAAAGTCCTGTGACATGCAAAAGTGTTTAATTTTGAGGAGGTCCCATTTATCTATTTTTCTTTTGTTGCACGTGCTTTGGGTGTAAGGTCCAAGAAACCACCAGCTACTACAAGGTCTTGAAGATGTTTCCCTACATTTTCTTCTAGTAGTTTTATGGTCCTGGCTTTTATATTCAGATCTTTGATGCATTTTGAGTTGATTCTTGTATAGGGGGTGAGATAGGGGTCCTCTTTCATTCTTTTGGTTATAGATACCAAGTTCTCCCAACACCATTTGTTGAAGAGACTGTTTCTTCCCATTAGCGTGGACTTGGTAGGTTTCTCAAAAACCAGTTGACTGTTTAGGTGAGGGTTTATTTCTGGGTTCTCAATTCTATTCCACTGACTGATGTGTCTATCTTTATGCCAGTACCATTTGACCACTGTAGCTTTGTAATATGTTTCAAGGTCAGGCAGTGAAATTCCTCCCACATCGCTCTTCTTTTTTAGAATGCTTTTGGCTATTCAGGTGCACTTACCCTTTCAGATGAATTTGGTAATTGCCTTCTCTAATGCTGTAAAGTAAGATGTTGGGATTTTGATTGGTATTACATTGAATCTATAAATCAGTTTGGGTAAGATTGACATCTTCACGATATTTATTCTTCCAATCCATGAACATGGAATGTCTCTCCATTTGTTTAGGTCTTTTCAAATTTCTTTTAGCAGTGTTTTGTAGTTTTCTGCATATAGGTCCTGCACTTCTTTGGTTAAATTAACTCCTAGGAATTTAAGTCTTTTTGTTGCTATTGAAAATGGAATTTCCCCCCCTGATTTCCTCCTCAGATTGTTCAGTACTAGTGTACAAAACATTACTGATTTTTGTGTGTTGATCTTGTACCCTGCCATTTTGCTGAACTCATTTATTAGCTCAAGTAGCTTTGCTGTGGATACTTCAGGATTTTCTAAGTACAGGATTATGTCATGTGCAAACAGTGAGAGTTTCATTTCCTCTTTTCCTATTTGGATGCCTTTAAATTTTTTTTTCTTCCCTAATTGTCCTAGCTAGAACTTCTAGTACAATATTGAATAACAGTGGTGACAGTGGGCATCATTGTCTTGTTCCTGATCTTAGAGGGAAAGCTTTCAAACTTTCCCCATTGAGTTTGATGTAGGCTGTGGGTTTTTCATATATGCCTTTTATCATATTGAGGAATTTTCCTCTCATTCCTATATTTTGAAGTGTTTTTCTTAAAAAAAAGGATGCTGGATTTTGTCGAATGCCTTTTCTGCATCGATTGAGATGATCATGTGCTTTTTCCCTTCAATTTGTTAATGTGGTATATTACAGTGATTGATTTTCTTATGTTGAACCAGCCTTGTATACCAGGAATAAATCCCACTTGGTTGTAATGTATAAGCCTTTTGATATGCTGTTGGATTCAATTTGCAAGTATTTTGTTGAGAATTTTTGCATCTATGTTCATTAGAGAGATTGGTCTGTAATTTTCTTTTCTTGTAGAATGTTTATCTGGCTTTGTTATTATGGTGATGCTGGCTTTATAAAATGTGTTGGGTAATTTTCCCTCCTCTTCAATATTTTGGAAGAGTTTAAACAGGATTGGTGTTAATTCTTTTCTAAATGCTTTGTAGAATTCACCTGTGAAGCCATCTGGTCCTGGACATTTCTTTGCTGGGAGATTTTTAATGATGGATTCAATCTCCTTAAATGTGATTGGTTTGTTAATTTATTGTAGTTCTTGTAGTGTCAGTGTAAATTGGTTGTGTATTTCTAGAAATTTGTCCATTTCATCTAGGTTGTCTAGTTTGTTGACATACAGTTTCTCATAATATCCTTTTATGATTCTTTTTTATTTCTGTGGGGTCATTTGTAACTTCCTTCATTTCTGATTATTTTTATTTGCATCTTCTCTTTTTTTTTCTTTGTTAGTCTAGCTAGGAGTTGTCAATTTTATTGATCTTCTTAAAGAACTGGCTTTTGGTTTTGTTGATTTTCTCTATTGTTTTTCTGTTCTCATTTTCATTTATTTCTGCTCTAATCTTTATTATTTCTTTCCTTCTGCTTGCTTTGGGATTGGATTGTTGTTCTTTTTCTAGTTTCTCTAGTTGATTAGTTGAATCTTTGAGTTTAGCTCTTTCTTGTTTTTGAATATAGGCATTTAGGGCTATAAATTTCCCTCTCAAGACTGCCTTTACTGCATCCCATAAGTTTTGATACGTTGTGTTCTCGTTTTCATTTGTCTCAATATATTTACTGATTTCACTTATAATTTCTTCTTTGACCCACTGATTATTTAGGAGTGTGTTGTTCAGTCTCCACACATTGGCAAATTTACTTTTTTCCTATCTATTATTGATTTCTAGTTGTATTCCATTATGATCTGAGAAGGTGTTTTGTATAATTTCAATCTTTTTATATTTATTGAGAGCTGCATTGTGACCTAATGGGTGGTCTATCCTGGAGAAAGATCCATGGGCACTTGAGAAGAACATATAACCCACTGAGTTTGGATGTAGTGTTCTGTATATGTCTGTTAGATCTAAGTTTTTTATAATATTGTTCAAGTTCTCTGTTTCCTCGTTCATCTTCTGCCTAGTTTTTCTATCTAATGATGCGTGTGGGGTGTGAAGACTCCAATGATTATTGTAGAAATGTCTATTTCTCCCTTCAGTTTTGCCAGAGTTTGTCTCATATATTTTGGGGCACCCTGGTTAGATGCATAGATATTTATGACTGTTATAGGTTCCTGGTGGATCATCCCTTTTATTAATATACAGTGGCCTTCTGTATCTCTTATAACTTTTTTGCATTTAAAGTCTGTTTTGTCTGATATTAGTATAGCTACCTCTGCTCTTTTCTGGTTACGATTCACGTGGAGTATCTTTTTCTAAACTTTCACTTTCAGCCAGTTTGTATCCTGGGTCTAAGGTGAGTTTCTTGTAAGCAGCATATGTATGGCTCATGTTTTTTTATGCATTCTATCAGCCTGTATCTTTTGATTGGGGAGTTTAATCCATTCACATTCAATGATATTACTGTAAATGCCCTATTTACTTCCTCCATTTTATTCTTCGGTTTTCATATGTCATCTAGTTTTTGTCTGCCTTTTTACTCTTTTGGTTATCCTTTCTGCTATTCTTTCTTCTATACTCTCATCCAAACCTCTCTCCTGTCTTTTTCTTTCAGGTTCTAAGGCTTCCTTTAATATATCCTGCAAAGGTCAATTCTTTTTTGCAAACTCTCTTAGCTTCTGTTTGTGATTATTTTATACTAACCTTCATATTTGAAGGACAGTTTTGCTGGATAAAGAATTCTCGGCTAGCAGTTTTTCTCTTTCAGTTTCCTAATTGTATCATACCACTGTCTTTTCGCATCCATGGTTTCTGAAGAGAAATCTGCACTAAGTCTTACTGGATGTTCCTTGTACGTGATTGTTTGCTTCTCTCTTGCTGCACTGAGAAATTTCTCTTTATCTTTGATATTTGACATTCTGGGTAGTATGTGTCTTGGCATAGGACAATTTGGATTTATTCTGATTGGGGTGCGGTGTGCTTCTTGGACATTTAAGTTCATTACTTTCATGAGAGTTGGGAAATTTTAGCTATTATTTACTCAAATACTCTTTCTGCCCCTTTCCCTTCTCTTCTCCATCTGGAACTCCCATGAGACATATGTTGTTGCGTTTTGTGTTGTCATTCAACTCTCTAAGCCCCTGCTCAATTTTTTCCATTCTTTTCTCTCTCTGTTCTTTTCTCTCTTCAATTTTAGCTGTTCTGTCTTCAGTATCAATTACTCTTTCTTTTATCATTTCGAATCTGCTGTTGTATGCCTCAAATGTGTTTTTGATCTCACCTATTGTGTCTTCATTCCCATGAACTCTGTTACTTTTCTGTTCAGGATTTCAAATTCTTCTTTGCGTTCGCTCAATGTCTTTTTGATGTCATTTATGTCTTTAACTATATTGTCTTTCAATTCATTAATTTGATTTTGGAAATTAGTGCTTATCTCACTGATTAGTTCTCTCAAATTCTGCATCTCTTCTGGGACTTTGATGTATTCCTTTTCTTGGGCCATGTCTTCTATTTTCTTACTATGGCTCATAATTTTTTGCTGGTGTTTAGGCATCTGGTTAGGATGTATTTTACTTAGATGCTCAATCTCTTTCTCTTTTATAGGGATTTAGTGGCAGATGGCTGTGAGTTACCACAGCTCTTTGATTTTTGGCTCAACCTGGATTGTTAGGGTTGTCGTGCTGGTTGCTCAAAACTGGACACTGGACCCAGTAACTGGTTGTAGAGTCACTTCCTAGGGCCTTGGGCAGGGATGCTATAGAGGCCAGAAGAAGCCTCTCCTACTTATTTTTAATTTTCTGGTTTGTACTTCCTTGGTCTGCCAGGAGATGGTGCTCTTTGGCAGCTCTCAATTCAATACCTTGTTGGAATGTATTTGTTGCACCACCGACCAGATCAATATGATAGAGCTTCCTGTTTGGATGCTAGGAGCCTTGTAATTCAAACTTTCTCTGAGACAATTCTTCAGCCTTCTCTGGCAGCCCCCTCCCTTTTCTTGGCTAGGAAATTTTCCCACTCCCCTCTGAGTCCTCAACAATCAGTCCCTGTTAGTAGAGAAGGAGATTGTGAGGGTTGTATATCTTTAGCCCCTTGCAGGCTCCAAGGCAAACAATGGCTCAGCCCCACCTGGCCTGGAAGGGCTCTTGAGACACAGCAGACCAATTTGTGAATCAAAAGCTGAGTCAGCCTTAGGATGTGTCCCTCTCTCTCCCGTTTCCTGTAGAGACCTCAACAATTAGTCCAGGCTAGAAGAGAGGGAGATTGCAAGGGTTGGATTTCTCCAATCCTTCACTGGCTCCTGGAGCAAACCACTGTGTGGTCTCACCTGGCCTGGAAGGGTTCGTGGGGCACATCAGACCAAATTTTTGGGTTAGAAGCTGAGTCAGCCTTAGGCTGTGTCCCTCTCTCTCCCCTTTCCTGGGGTGGTAGATCCCTGGAGCCCCCTTTGTTTGTAGTTGCAGGCCCAGAGACCCGAGAATTCTAAAGGGTCTTTAGTGTGGGGGAGGGTGCTGGCAGCAGCAGTCTCCACTGGTTCCTACTCATGATTGTGTCGTCACAATTTCCCTCTTTTGTCCCTCTTTCCTCTGGGTGGTGTGCAGCCTTCACCTGCTGTCCTAAACCCTAGAAGATCTTTTTCAGGGCTGTTTCAGCCTGTCCTCTAGCTATTTTTATGGAGAAGAGATTCCCATGTCTTACTAGTCCACCATCTTCCTGGAAATCCAAGTAATATATATTTAAAAATGATTTTTGATTTATATTTTATTCGGTGTAGTTGTCCAAAGTGCAAAATTTGGACTTCATGTAGAGATAGGTAGAGGTTCCTAGTTATTTATTTCAACTATTCTGTATGCTACAAAAATCCTTTTCCTATATCCCTGAATTGATTTGTTACTCCTTTTAATTGGTCATTGTGTCATGGGATTCAGAGATGCATTAAAGTTTCTGACTTAACTTTGGATACAATTTAGAAAAGCCATATGTTAAATTATCTTAAATCTTCTCATTCTTTGGCCTTAAATCTGCTTTTTATATCAAAATTTTTCAAATGATTAGAAAGAGCCCTTATGCCCTGCCACATTTTATTCTCAAGATTTAGCATCCTCAATGATTTTTTTAAAACAAATTTTAATACAAAATTATTTCTGGTTACCTCTCTGTCAAGGTTGCATTTCTTACTCTAGTGGACAAAAATAAATTCAATGTTCTAGATACAGGCGGAGCTGTGGGATTTATGGTTTTTCATATTAAGAACATTATATTTCTATTCATGTAGCTCAAGAAAGAGTGGCTTGATATCTCTTTGTTGATTTTTTGTTTTAAATTAATTAAAATGTGAGGCAAACTCATCAAGTTTACAATCAACTAAAATCCCCAGAGCATCTCAGGAACAAAACTTTAATTTAGTTAAGACTATTAAGATATTTCAAACCTAAATATAAGATATTCAATTATTTTTATTAAATCTTACCTTGTGAATTGGGCCTGAGTCTATTAGAATTCATGTATTAATTTAGTGTAAATGTTAATATATTCCAAACATTTTGGCAATTGTTGGAGCAAATGAAGACAAACCAGACATGAGTTCTGCTCCTCTTTAAGTATAGAGTCTAAAAGATATAGGCTTAGCTCAAAATAAATATGTAAGTGAACCTTTTGGGGGAAAAAAAGGCTAAAGAGGGACTGACTGGGGGGAAGGAGCTTGGCAGACCAAGTTAGAGCACTGAGTCTAGTGATTTGTTCAATAATGCAGGATCCTATCCTTGTATGAAGGTGGGTGAGATGGACAGTTAAAAACCCTGTATTATAGGATATGTTTCCTCTGCTATAAAATACATATGATATCTTCCCATTTAAGCACAAATAGCAATGGTAAAAGTTAAAAGAAAAGAAACAGGCATGGAGTTTAGATGAATATGACATTCTTAAATATTTACTGACTGAGTATTCTTCATATTCTTCTGAGACTTTTAGGTTTAAGACTACCCACTTACATTTTAAACATTAGCACTAGAATATAACCATTGGTTATCAAAATGACAACACATACAAAAATCCAACATGAACAATAAGTTAAATTATAATAGAACAGATATAGGTAAAAACATCACACTAAATTTTACTCTATGATAAACACTTTAATGTTTAAGGAAATCTCAAATACAGCAGTGTTCAGTGTGATCTTTGGAATAACATCAGGATCACCTAAGGCTTTGCTAGATATATAAATTCTCAGGCCTTATCCTAAACCTAATAATCAGAAATTTGAGAATTGAGACAGGGCCCAGCAAAGTTTCAACTAGTTCACATGTAATTCTGAAGCCACTAAAGTTTGGGAACAATGACTCTATTACAATGGTTTGCAACCCTGCCAATGGAGTAGAATCACCTAGACATAAGTATCTGATCTCCGCCCATGTCAATTCTGATTTTATATTTTTAACACAAATTTTAAGCTTTAAAATTTCTTACAGCACTCCACACAGTAAAGTCATTTTGTAATCTGTTACTAATTTAATATTTTGTTCATTCCACACTATTTTTTCTTTGTGTATTTTTTTTCTTTTGTAATGGGCTACCATATACAACTAAAATTTTAAAAATATTATTACTTCTTCATTGCAACATAGCCACTATACTATGATGAGTTCTTAAAATTACTTCTTTATATTCATCTTATAGACATAGATGTATACATTTATAAATTATAAGAATAAGACTACCCCATTACAAAACTATCATGGAAATAGAGGCTAATACAGTAGCTAAAAAAATATTAAATTTTCTCCTGGGGAAGTCCTGTTACTTTCTCAAATAAGATGGCAAAACCTAACCAGGATGCCCCACGATACATAGGGAAAACACTGGCAAAACTGAAGGGAGAAATAGATGTCTCTACAATAGTAGTTGGAGACTTTAATACAACACTCTCAGCATTGGATAGAGCATCTGGGCAGAGGATCATTATAGAGACAGAGAGCATGAATAATGTGATAAATGGACTTTGTTAGTCAGCCAGAAAGTGTGCTGATGCAAAATACCAGAAATCAGTTGGTTTTTTTTAAAGGGTATTTATTTTGGGGTAGAAGCTTACAGTTACCAGACCATAAAGCCTAAGTTACTTCCCTCACCAAAGTCTGTCACCACATGTTGGAGCAAGATGGCTGCCAATGTCTGTAAGGTTTCAGCTTCCTGGGCTCCTCTCTTCCTGGGGCTCATTTCTCTCCAGGCTCAGCTGCTTTGCTTTCTCCACAATGCCAGCTGTAGACTATCAGGTGACCGGCTCAGACTCTCTCCCCAGGGCTTGATTCTCTCCGGGCTCAGCTGCTCTGCTCCTCTGTATGCTTACTTCCTGGGCTACAGCTCAAAACTAACCTCCCTTCTCTGTGGTGTGGTTTTCTGTGAGTCCCCATCCACCAAAGGGGCGAGGACTCAACATCTTACTGATGTGGCCCAAACAAGTAAAAGTGAGACTTCTGAATCCAATATAATCTAATATGCCCAGAGGAAAATACCAGTTCACAAACATAAGCCAATGTCTATTTTTGATAAATAATATTAAACTGCTACATGGACTAAACCTCATAGACATATACAGAAAAATGCTCCCCAAAACAGCAGAATATACATTATTTCAAGTGCTCATGGATCTTTCTCCAGAATGTTGGTTCACAAAGCAGATCTCAATAAATTCAACAAGATTGAAATTATACAAGGCACTTTCTCTGCTCATAATGGAACAAAATTGGAAATCAACAAGAAGAGATAAAAGGGAAATTTCACAAATATATGGCCATTAAACAACACACTCAAATAATCAGTGGGTCAAAGAAGAAATTTTGAGAGAAATCAATAAAAATCTCAAAATGAATGAAAAGATAACACAACATATCAGAATTTATGGGATGCAGCAAAGGCAGTGGTAAGAGGGAAATTTATAGCCCTCAGTGCCTGTATTAAAAAAAAAGAAAGAAAGAGCTAAAATCAATGACCTAACTACACAGCTGCAGGAACTAGAAAAAGAACAGCAAATTAAACCCAAAGCAAGTAGAAGGAATGAAATAACAAATATCAGAGCAGAAATAAATGAAATTGAGATAAAAAATAATAATAGAGAGAACTAACAAAATCAAAAGTAAGAAACATAAAGCTCCTAGAAGAAAATGTAGGAAACATCTTCAAGACCTGGTGGTAGGGGTGACATTCTTAAACCTTGCACCAAAAGCACAAGCAATGAAAGAAAACATGGATAAATAGGACCTTTTCAAACTTAAATACTTTTGAGATTCAAAAGACTTCATCAAGAAGGTGAAAAGTCAGGCCACTCAATGGGAAAAAAAATATCTGGAAACTGCATATCAAATAAGGGTTTGATTTCCATTCTGTATAAAGAGATCATATAACTCAACAATAAAAGAGCAAGCAATCAAATTAAAAATGGCCTAAAGATTTAAATAGACATTTCTCCAAAGAGGAAATACGAATGGCCAAAAA
>JAQZBX010049880.1:0-19804 GCA_029593785.1 Cabassous unicinctus
AACTAAACACAATATTGCATGAAAATGATAAACCACTATGACTAAGTTGTGATCTCAGGAATGCAAAGATGGTTGTTTATCTCATATTAGAAATAGAAGGGAATATCTTTAACCTATTAAATATATATCCTTTTTAAAATCTACAATAATCATGATCCAAAATAAGAAAATGTTGGAAGCAGGTGTCCAATATGATAACTTATATTCAACAGTGTGCAAGATTTCCAAGCCAAGAACAATCCATAAAAAAGTGAAATTGAATTCATATAAACTGAAAAGGAAAAAATAAAAGTATCATAATTCAGGGTTTATATGATTGCATATGTAGAAAACACAAAAGAATCTATAGGCATTGTTATTAGAAAGGATAAAAGAGTTTAGCAAAATAATTAACGTCTATTGCATTTCTATACAACAACTACAATTAAAGAATGCAATTCCCCATTTTAAGAAACAAGATTTAAAATAGCAACAAAATCTCTAACTTAGGAAAAAATCTTTAAAGAAATCTGCAAGAACTTTATATAGAAAATAGCAAAATTTTACTAAGATAGTAAAGATGATCTCAACAAATGAAGTAATAGATCATGTATAAGGGTAGGAATATTTAAAGTGATAAAAATGTCACTTCTCCCTAAATTGATCTATGGAGCTAATCCAACTTCAAAAAATATATATTGACTTCTTTTTGAAGAACTTGGCAAGGTGCTTCTAAAATGCAATGGAATAGCAAATGGTTAAGAATGGCCAAGAAATTTCAAAAGGGGAATATTGAGAGTCCTCTTCTTCCTGTTATCAGGACTCATTGTAAATGTGTAATAATTGATACAGGATGGAACTAGTATAGGGAATAAATTCAGTAATGGCACAAAATTAAAGGCCCAGAAACACCACATGCTCACACTCTCATACAAGCACATACACACACACACATACAGAACATTGATATATGTCACAACATCACTGAAGAAAGAAAAAGTATTTCACTAAATATGCTGGAATTTTGTTAACCATTTGTAAAAAAATGGATCCATATCCTCCACCAAACACGTAAATTAACTTCAGATTGATTAAGGATATAAGTTTAAAACTTTTAAGGAAAATTATAGGTGAATATCTTTCTCACTTTTGTTAGGGAAGGATTTCTTTTTTTAACTTTATTTTTAGAGAAGTTTTAGATTTACATTTACAGAAAAATTACACCAAAAGGAGAGAGAATTCCTCTATAACCCAAACACACACATATTCATAGAGTTTCCCTATTACTGACATCTTAGATTAGTGTGGGATATTTGTTACAATTGATGAAGCAATGTTGAAGCATTGCCACTAACCATGGTCTAGAGTTTACATTATGGTTCATTTTGTACTGTTCATTTCCATAAGCCTTGACAATGCATAATGTCCTGTGTCCATCTTTATAGTATTATACAGAAGAAGCTCCCCACCCCAAACATACCCTTTTCCACCCATTCATCCCCCTATCCTTTCTGAACCCCTGGCAACCACTATCTTTACATCAATGTTACAAGTTCAGGAAATATTTATTAATACAGTAAAGAAAAGATTAATAAATTCTTCTACATTTTAATTGAAAACTTCTGAACATGAAGAGATACATTTTATAGTATAGATATTTAGTTAATATAGATTTATAAAATATAATTTTTTTAGGAGATTTGGGGGATTGGACCCAGGATCCCTTACGTGGGAACCAGATGCTCAACCACTTGAGCTACCTCCATTACCTGAGACACATTTTTAAAAGTAAAAAGCCAAGCAACAAATTGAAAGGAAATATTTCTAAGGCATGTAACCAAAAGAGAATTAAAAGCAAGTGTAAAGAGCTCCTATAAATAAATAAGAAAAAGTGTCAGCAATGCAATAGAAAAATTGGCAGAATCTGCTTGTGAGCTTTTTGTGATGGGGAATTAGATATGTCAAAAATAATATGGAACATTACTCATCTCATTAGTTATTATTTTGCATACCACTGAGGTACATAATTTTTTAATCCAATATTTTTGTACTGTGAACACAACACATATTATTTCTGCAGTTTCATTGATATCTTACCTATCAAATAAAACAAATTTCAATTAAATGTGTTCATTTCCATAGTAATGGTTTACTTTAAATCTTCAAGTTTCAATAAGTTTAATACATGAATTATTAAATTCATGTCTGAGATTAATTTTCAAAAAAACCTCATGAAGAAATCTAAAAGGAAAAGGTGAATCCTAATGTCTTAAGGAAATGTGCCATAAAACTGTGATTTGGATATGCTGCTGGCCATAATCATGGGTTTGCTAATCACCTTTGGGGCCACCAGTCACCATGATCTAAGCCACCTCAACATAGTTTTTAGAGTTGTACATAAATGCCTCCATGTTACATGTTAATGATTCTTAAAGGACACATTGACCAGAGTGGTGCTCTCCTCAATTAATTAGGCAGAAATCAACCAATAGACACGTCTAGTAAAAATATGCACTAAAGGACTACAAATAGCTCATCACAAATACATTTAACAAAACATGACCCATCAACTCCTCCAACAGTCCTACATCTAGTTTTTCTCCAACAACACATTAAGCATTGACTTCTGTTACATTTTAGCTCAGGGGTTGCATTTAAATGTACATGTGGCTATGGTATCAGTATCAGAAACTGATGGTTAATCCAATTTTTCAGACTTAGTAATGTGCCCAAGAAGAATTTTTTCTGAATTATCAAAGAAATGAAGGACTGTCATAATGGGGGAAAGGGTACATTTGGACCACACAAGAGCATGACAGCTGTGATTTCTTCTCTTATGAAAACATAAACATATTCTCAACTTTTTGGCTTCTGGTAAGTATTCTATGACTATTGTCAACAGAGGACAAGGGGTAGAAATCAGATCATAGATAGGCTAGACCTCAGTAGACTAACATGATGGGAAAATCCTGAAAGATATGTGAGACATAAATAAATATTAATATTGTAATACACTCTCAGGAGTGAGCATTATATTAAATTTCAACCTGAACAGTCACTGCATTTTGAAGTTACTGCATGTACTCAATGTGCCAAGCATGATACTAAATACTTTACATTTAATACTCACTTTTGTACTATGAAACACATGCTACTGGAATACGGATTTTAGAGATGACACAGAATTAAAGAAGCTAATTAGCTTGCCCATTTTCATACAGAGAGGAAGTTGCTTTAATAAAATCACCAGTGGTTTCAATCCAGAGTCTGGGGTCTTAACTACTTTTATATTGTCATTTTCTGCTGGGACATTGTATGGAAATGTACCTCTTGTTTATTATTTTTAAGAGATCCATTTTAGATATTTTTATCTTTTATAAAATTCTATATAAGCAGTGAGATTTAATGTTCCTAATTTTCTTTCATTACAGTTATATACATTCAAATTAGATTTAAATATGCTTAGGTTCATCTGTATTGAATTTTCCTGAGCAAAATAAAATGAAAAATACACTGTATTATTGGGAACTGAAGTCCATGCCATGAAATTGAAGAAATGGGTTTCAATTAAAATGTAGCATGCCTCTTTTTTAACCTTCTATGTCTTCAGCTCTAATTCTCTAAATTTCATTTTTATATCACATTCATTTTATGTAAAAATGTAAATAATATCTAAAATTTAAGATACAATCTCTATGAAAAAAATGTTTAAAAGTGTAAATGAAAATTCCTATATTTGGTTTCATAATAGTAAATCACACAGAAAATAATTCTTTGGCAAGATTTCTAACAAAAAATATCTGGGGCCTTATGTGATGCAAAGCTAAAATTGAGCCTAATATGTGTTTCACTGCTAAAAATGGCTAATGTATATTTCAGAAAATGGGCACAGATTCAAGATGTGCACTGTTATTTTTCAGTAATGGAGCACACCTGAAACTTTGTGTTTACTTCTGATCCCACTAAATGGAGGCATTTGATAAACCATACTGTCTCCAATATATAACAACCAGAAAAGCCTGCAAATTAAAGCTTATGAGTGTTGGGGACAGTTAACAATACTCACCATAGTATGGGAAGGGAATTCTAAGAGTATATTTGTTAATAGATTACAATATTACAAGAGACTTAAAAGATAGCATCTAGAGAGAAGGCAATGCTAGAAATGCAGATGAGCATGAGAGAGTTATTAAGCTCTAATTCTGATTTGTAGTGTGGAGTATTGATGGTTCAAATACAGAATAAAATGAAGAAATCACTAGTCAAACTCATGATTATGGGCAAAAATTTAAAACACATTAGTCGTCTAAAAGGACACACGAAGTACACACAACTATTGTGGCATGTCGATAATGATGGAGTATGGAAAACGTTTGTCAAATGTATGGTACAGGCCATGGTTGGTAGTAATAATTTAAAGAAATTTTATCATAATCTGTAAAAAATGATCCACCACGAGGTGGTGTGATGGTGTACAACAGTTGTATGGGAATGCTGACCAAGTGCATGATTGTGTTATGAGTTCACACTTCTATTAAGAAAAATATATTTACAAAAATAATAATGGGGATATTTGGAAGAAAATACATGAAATGGAAGAAATGGACTCTAGTTATTAGTGAGAATGGGACAATATTCTCTCTTGAAAATATTTGGTGTATTTAAAAGGGAAAATATTCTTAAAATATTTGGTAAATTACATACTTTTAAAATAAGGCTTAAATATCTACTATCATTTTCATTTAAATGATTAGCTAAGAGTGAAGCATTTTTCAAAATATACAGACAACGCTATTTGGAAATGAAAGTTTTTACCCCTTTTCAAAAGTATAGTCTTTAAAAACAAGAAGCTACAATGATATCAGTTTGTAAGGAATGCATTTAATACAAAATTTTTGGACTAGATTTTCTTTTGAATTGTTAATGAAATAATGTTTACTACACTAAATGGCAGAATAATGATAAGTAAGCACCAAATGCTTCTCTCTGATTCCTTAATTTTTGAATGATCACACTTCTAATTCAATTATTCAGAGGAGACTTTTTAAATTAGTTGACAAATCCTTACATGTTTGATAGCACTCCTAGTCTTTTTTTTTTTTTTTCAAGGAAAGCATTTGAGATTTATCTCCATTTCCTTTCAGTTTTTCTCAAGTATAGAGGATTTCTGAGGCAGAGACCATTATAAAAAGAACTGCACCTATGTCTTATCCTACTTTTTAAGACAGTATTTGAAATAAAATGAAAGTTATTCATACAAAGAAAGTGGAAAACACAGAGACACACAAAAGAGCATAGGAACTCAGAGGGCAAACAGCACACCAACATCAAATTTCTCCTATGGCATTAGAAAGCCTTTGCCCAAACCCAGAGGGAAAAGCCACTGCAGGCTGAATAAGGAGATTAAGACCTGCTCGACTATTCACAAGATATGGGGTGAGGTTTAATGGGGATGGTTCATAAAACTCAAGGTAGATAGAGTGTATAGGCCTATATCTCTATCTATCCAAGATCACAGCTTTCATCATTGAAGAGCAGCAAAAGGAAGACCAGTCCAGAGAAATATGTATATCCCAAAATTTCATTTCTGAATCTCACCTCCCTCTTTCTTTTTATATATATTTTAACTTAAGGATATCATTCATCCATGATCATACCTAAATATTAAGTGTATAGTAAAATTGGGAACTTACAAAATAAAGAGGCAAAGTACCATACAGTAGTCATCATCACATCTCCACCAGCACCTTGCATTGTTGTAATCCATTTGTTAAAAACCAGGCAAGAACATCGTGGAAACATTACCAATAACTACAGGCCATGGTTCACCTCTAATGGACATTTCCAAGCATCCTACCTTTCTTAAAAAAAAACAAATCTATTTTATTAATACATATTCATACAACATCCTATTTATCCAAAGTGTACAATAACCGGTGTTTGGTATATTCACAGAGGTGTGCATTCATGTCTTCAAGCATTATTAAACCTTTTAATTATTTCTATACAAATAATAATAAAGAAAGAAAAAAACAGACAAACAAACAAGGAAATTATTTTGCCTTTTAATCTCTGTTTCCACTGCTATGCATACGTGTTATTCTGGGTTCCCTTGCACAAATATTTTGTTTGCTTTTCAATCAGTTTTACTGAGATATATTCACCTACCACACACTGTGTACAAAGTATATAATGAATGGCTTTTTTAAAGCTGTTGAAAAGAACTTTATTGTAAAATTGTAAAATAAAATAGAAAGTAGATTGAAAAAAATGGTCAACTTTAAAAGAGAGTGTAAAGTTAGGTTAGGTTTGATATAATCCATGATAAGAAAGAAATAGTATGGCAACAAAATAAAGGGAAATAGTCATACTAATATAATGGTAATTAATTATAACAAAATCTAATTATTACATTCCAGCTCTAACTCTCAGACATAATAATCTCTAAAAATGATAAATTTTTGTTTTTACTATGGAATTTCCATTGTGGTGATCATTCCTTCCAGGTAATCAAATTCCTATTTGGTAATTCCTCACATCTCCTTGAAATAGATTATCACACGTAACAAGATCACTAAGGATACCAAAATATTTCAAACTAATGATCCTCAGAGCACTGTAAGCCAAGGGTCAAGGAAGAAATGAGAAAAACATGAGAAAATATTGACGACTCAGTGACAAGCCAATCTTATCAAAAGTCACTGGATACCAGATACATTCAAGCTTAGTGCAAAGGATAACCTGTTCAAGGAACACAAAATTGACCTTTGTGCCCTTGGTTCCAAAATGGCTCCCCACAGTGGAGGCTGGCATGATAGAATCATGTTCATCCTCTTCTTTGCTGACCCAGGGAAAACGGCCACCTGCTGGTTCCTGGCAACTGGCTTGGAGTGTCTTTTTCACCCCCACCACCACAGGGTCCCTGGGGGGGGGTGGTGCCCATACAATTCCGCAGACAAATTACTTGGAATCCACGGGCATGGAGGAGGCTTTTTTTTTTTCGAAAAGACAGCATCTAGAGAGAAGGCACTGCTAGAACCACAGACAAGTATGAGAGAGAAATTAATGGAATCCTAAAGCAAAGTAACTAAGCTCTAATTCTGTTTTGTAGTGGGGTGTGGTGGTGGTTCAAGTATAGAAGTAAAATGAAAAATCTCTCCTCACACTCATGATTATGAGGGAAAATATAAACACACCAGTCATCAAAAAAGACACACAAAATACATGCAACTGTCATGATATGTGGATACAGGCAGAGTATGGAAAAAGTGTTCAAACATATGGTACAGCCCATGGTTGGTGGTAATACTTTAAAGATATTTTATCATAATCTGTAAGAAGTGATCCATCACAGTGTGGTGTGATAATGGACTGCATGATTGTTTTGTTAGTTCACAACTTCTGTCAAAAATACATACTTACAAAAAAAATAATGAGGTGGGTTAAAGAAAAATACTTGAAATGAAAGAAATGGACTCTAGTTATTAGTAAGATTGGGACAACATTTTCTCTTGCACACATTTGGACTATTTAAAGTAGAAAAACCATTTTTAAAATACTTGGTAAATGACACACTTTTAAAATAAGTGTTAAATGTCAAAAATACATATTTACAAAAATAATAATGAGGTGGGTTGAGGAAAAATACTTGAAATGGAAGAAATGGACTCTAGTTATTAGTAAGATTGGGACAACATTTTCTCTTGCACACATTTGGACTATTTAAAATAGAAAAACCATTTTTAAAATACTTGGTAAATTACACACTTTTAAAAATAAGTGTTAAATATATATTATCTTTTTCATATAAGTTATTAGGTAAGAGTGAAAGCATTTTTCAAAATATACAGTCAACGCTATATGGAAATGAAAGTTGTTAACCCTTTTCAAAAGCACAGTCTTTGAAAAGAAGAGGCTTTAATGGTAGTTCATAAGGACTGCATTTTCTACCAAAATTTTTAGGCTAGATTTTCTTCCTAATCATTAATGAAATAATGTTAACTACACTAACTGGGAGAATAATGATAAGAAAGCCACAAACGCTTCTCTATGATTCCTTAATTTTTGAATAATCACACTTCTAATAGGATAATTCAGAGGAGATCTGTTTTAATAAGTTCACATATCCTTACATGATTGATAGCACTCCCTACCTTTTGTTTCAAGGCAAGCATCTGAGATTTGTCTCCATATCCTTTGAATTTTTCTTGAGTATAGAGTGTTTCTGAAGCAGGATCCATTATAAAGAGAACTGCTCTTATGTCTTATTCTACTTTTGTAGAATGTTTTTGAAATAAAAGGAAAGTTATTCCTACAAAGAAAGTGGAAAACACAGAGACACACACAAAACAGCACACGAACTCAGAGGACAAACAGCACTCCAACCTCAAAAGAGCTCCTATGGTATTAGAAATCCCCTGTACAAACCCAGTGGGAAAAGCCACTGTGGCTGAATCAAGAGATAAACAGCTGCTCAACTCTTCAAAAGATATCAGAGGGGGCGGATGGGGATGTTTCATAAAAGAAGGTGTCTTAAACCACAAGGCAGAGTTTACAGCCCTACATCTCTATCCACCCGTGATCACAGCCTTCATCATTGAAGAGCAACAAAAGGAAAACCAGTCTAGAGAAGTAGGTAAATCCCAAACTTCATGTGTGACCCACAACCTCCTCTTGTAATAATTTTTATTGGAGGATATCATTCATAGATGAGCATACCTAAACATGAAGTGTAGAGTAAAATTGTGACCTTACAAAATAAAGAGGCATAACACTATACAAGGGTCATCATCACATCTCCACCAGCATCTTTCATTGTTGTGATCCTTTTGTTAGACACTAGGCAAGAGCATCATTGAAATATAGCCAATAACTACAGTCCATGTCTCACTTTTGGTGTATAATTCCAGGCATCCTACCTATTTTTTAAAAAAATCTATTTTATTAATACATGTTCATACAACATCCTATTTATCCAAAGTGTTCAATCACTGTTGTTTGGTATATTCTCAGAGTTGTGCATTCATGTCTTCAATCATTATTAAACCTTTGCATTATTTCCATAGTAATAATAAGAAAGAAAGAAAAAAAAACAGATGAACAAACAAGAAAATTGTTCCCCTCTCAATCTCTGATTCTCCTGCTGTGCATAGGCATTATTCTGGGTTTCCTTGTACAAATATTTCTTTGTTTATCAAGCAGTTTTTTTGAGATATATTCACCTACAACAACATGTGGACAAAGTGTGTAATGAATGGCTTATTTTAAGCTTTGAAATTTTTTAATTAAAATTGTAAAAATAAAATAGAAATTAGAGTGACAGAAGTGGTCAATTTTAAAAGAGAGTGTAAGCTTAGGTTAGATTTTATATAATCCATGATAATAAAGAGATAGTATGGCAACAAACATTTATAAAGGAAAACAGTCATTCTAATATAATGGAAATTAATTATAACAAAATTCTAATTATTACATTCCAGCTCTAACTCTCAAACATAATAATCTCTAAAAATGAAATAAATTTTTGTTTTTGCTATGGAATTTCCATTGAGACGTTCATTCTTTCCATGTAATCAAATTCTTATTGGGGAATTCCTCACATCTCATTGGCATAAATTACTGCCGATAGGAAGAATACTAGGAAGACCACTATATTTCAAATTAGGAACCCTCAGAACACAGTAAGCCAAGGGTGAAGGAAGAAATGAGAAATACATGAGAAAATATCGACAACTCAATGACGAGCCAACCTTATCAAATGCCAACAGATATCAGAGAAATGCGAGATTAGCACAATGATTATCCTCTTAAAGGAACATGAAATTGGCCGTTGGGCCCAGGGTTCCCAAATGGCTCCCAGCAGTGGAGGCCAGCAAGATAGAATTACGCTCACACTGGACTTAGCCAGCCCAGGGAAATTGGCCACCCGGCAGGTTCCTGGCAACTGGCCTGGAGCGTCTTCTTTCCTCTCCTCCACTGCAGGTTCCCAGGGCGGGGGCGGGGGCAGTGCCCATACAATTCCACAGCCAAATTACTTCGAACACAGGGGTGTGGAGGCAGCGCTCTTTGGAAAAGGCAGCATCTAGAGAGAAGCCAATGCTGTAAACACAGACAAGAACGAGAGAGAAAATAATGCAATCCTAGAGCAAAATAAGCTGTAATTCTGTTTTATAGTGGGGTGTTGTGGTGGTTCAAGTATAGAAGTAAAATGAAAAAAAACACTGGTCAATCTCATTATTATGGGGGAGCATTAAAAAACATCAGTCATCAAAAAAGACACACAAAATAAACACAACTATCGTGATATGTGGATGATGGTGAAGTATGGAAAATGTGTGTCAAACATATGGTACGGACCATGGTTGGTGGTAATAATATAAGATATTTATCATAATCTTTAATAAATGATCCACCATGGTGTGGTGTGTTGATGGAGAGCAGTAGTATGGGAATTCTGACCAAGTGTATGACTGTTTTATGAGTTTACAGCTTCTATTAAGAAAAATATATTTACAAAAATAATAATGGGGATGGTCTGGGGGAAATACATGAAATAAGAAAGGGCCTCAAGTTATTAGTAAGATTGGGATGACATTCTCTCTTGCACATATTTGGTGTATTTAAAATAGAAAAAACATTTTTAAGATACTTTGTAAATTATAAACTTTTAAAATAAGAGTGAAATATTATCATTTTCATATAAATGATTAGCTAAGAGTGAAAGCATTTTTCAAAATATACGGTCAACCCTATTTGGAAATGAAAGTTGTTAGCCTTTTTTAAAAGTACAGTCTTTAATAACAAAAGGTTTCAATGATATCAGTTTGTAGGGAATGCATTTTGCACAAAAATTTTTGGACTAGATTTTCTTCTTAATAGCTAATGAAATAATGTTAACTACACTAACTGGGAGAAAAATGATAAGAAAGACCCAAATGCTTCTCTATGATTCCTTAATTTTTGATTAATCACATTTCTAATTCAATAATTCAGCAATCTTTTTTAGTTAGTTGATGAATCCTTACATGATTGATAGCACTCCCTAGCTTTTGCTTCAAAGAAAACATTTGAGATTTGTCTCCATCTCCTTTGAGTTTTTCTGGAGAATAGAGGGTTTCCGATGCAGATACACATAAAAAAATTACTGCTCTTATGAATTATTCCACTGTTTTAGAAAGTCTTTGAAATAAAAAGAATGTTGTTCCTACAAAGAAAGTGGAAAATACAGACAAACACACAAAACAGCACACAAACTCGAGAGGACAAACAGCAGTCTAACCAGAAAATGTCACCTATGTCATGGAAAGCCGCTGCCCAAAACAAGGAGGGAAAAGCCACTTGTAGGCTGAATAAGGAGATAAAGACTTGCTCAACTATTCACAAGATATTGGGGGGAGGGTAATGGGGATGTTTCATAAAAGTCAAGGTACTAATCCAACAGGCAGAGTGTATAGCCCTACATCTCTATGCACCCATGATCACAGCCTCCATTATCAAAAAGCAACAAAAGGAAGATCACTCTAGAAAAAAGGTAAACCCCAAAACTTCATGGGTGATTTTCACCACCGTTTATTTCAATATATTTTTTAATGAAGGATATCATTCATACATAAGCATACCTAAATATGAAGTGTATAGTAAAATTGTGACCTTACAAAAAAAGAGGCATAACACCATACAAGGCACATCATCACATCTCCACCAGTACATCGTTTTGTTGTGATCCATTTGTTACAAACTAGGTCAGAACATCATTGAAACATTACTAATAACTAAAATCCATGGCTCACCTTTGGTGTACGTTTCCAGGCATCTACCTTTTTTTTTTTAAAACAAATCAGTTTTATTAATACACATTCATAGAACATCCTATTTATCCAAAGTGCACAATCACTGGTGCTTGGTGTATTCACAGAGTTGTGCATTCATCTCTTCAATCATTATCAAACCTTTTCATTATTTCCATAGTAATAATAAGAAAGAAAGAAAAATATAGACAAACAAAGAAATTATTAACCTCTCAATCTCTATTTCCACTCCTGTGCATAGGTGTTATTCTGGCTTTCCTTGCACAAATATTTTTTTTCCCAGCAGTTTTGTTGAGATATATTCACTTACTACATCATGTGTACAAAATATATAATGAATGGCTTTTTTTAAGCTGTTGAAGAGACCTTTACTGTAAAATTGTAAATTAAAATAGAAATTACAGTGAAATAAATGGTCAATTTTAAAAGAGAGTGTAAATATAGGTTAGATTTGATATAATCCATGATAAGAAAGAGATAGTATGGCAACAAACATTTATAAGGGAAATAATATTCTAATATAATGGAAATTAATTAAAACAAAATTCTAATTATTATATTCCAGCTCTAAGTCACATACATAATAATCTAAGAATGAAATAAATTTTTGTTTTCTTTCTGCACTTTCCATTGAGGTGATCATTCTTCCAGTTAATCGATTTCCTACTTGGGATTTCCTCACATCTCATTGGCATAAATTATGGCAGATAACAAGATCACTAGGGAGACCACAATATTTCAAGCTAGGGACCCTCAGAGCAAAGTAAGCCAAGGGTCGAGGAAGAAATTACTAAAACATGAGAAAATATTTGGAAATGAAATTGTTAGCCCTCTCTTAAGGAAAAACTATAGAAAAAACTATAGCAAAAGTAAACATAAGAATGGAGGTGAATGTTTTCAATTCAAAATAGGTTGGGAAAGGACTTACACCTAAGATATTTGAAATAATAACATTAAAAGGCAAAATTGAATATATGCATATATATTTCTTTCATATAGATGGGAATATAACAATGTGAATATATGTGTGTTATTTTTACCTTTATTACTTGAAGTGGAGTATATGAATCTATACTATATGTATATATTTGTATATATGTATTTTTTTACTTGATCTAGAGATCATGAAGTCTTCTAATGTGTACCCCTAGATATTCTTTCTGAAATCACTCTAGCCCACATTATAATTTAATTTTGAAGTAAAGAAGCTACTCTGGTATGGTTCAGAATGTATTTTTGATGAAGTACTTTGTCTGAAGTACATGGCATTGAAATAATAATGAGGAGAATTAACAATAATGAACAAACATACTTTTGTCCTACAGTTCATATTAACTATTCTTAAACTTTCCTCTTCTCCAATGGCTAAACATTATAATAGAATCAGCTTTCTCTTAGACGATTGCTTTCTGTACTTATTCTATCCTCTATACATTACTGATTTTGAGGATTATTTTTCATTATCATAATATTTGACCTAAGAATTTATTAAAAGTTATGTTGGGCTGTGAAAAGAGTCCTGATTCAGGAAGAAGAGCTCTGTATTTTTCTTATCTAACCTTCTTAAATCCAAGCCCCATTCTTTCTTTCTATCATCTCTTTCTCCAGTATTATGTTAGTCCAGGAGTTCTTAACAAGGTGTCTGTGAGCTTGAATTGAAATTCAAAAAAACCCCCACATTATTCTTGTGGGGACATGTTAGTGCAGGTGTGATATATTTATTAAATAACACATAGTGTAGTGTGGACTTAGTATGCAGTCCTTGGTTTTCACCTGACTACTAAAGGGGTCTGTGGAACAAAAAAGATTAAGAAAACTGTTTTAGTTGCTATTGGGAATGGAACTTTTTTCTTGATGTTCTCTTTTGTTGTTCATTACTAGTGTATGTAACACTACTGATTTTTGCCTGTTGAACTTGTACTATGCCAATTTGCTGAATTTATTATCTCTAGGAACTTTGTTGTGGAGTATTCAGAAGTTGCTATACAGAGAATCATATGATCTGTAAATAGAGGTTTACTTGTTCCTTTCCAATTTGGATGCTTCTCATTTCTTGTTCTTGCCTAATTACTCTTTCTAGAAGTTCCAGTACAATGTGGAATTATAGTGATGGCATTGGGCATTCCTGTTTATTCCTGACCTTATAGGGACAGCTTTCAGGCTTTCATCATTGAGTATGATATTAGCTGTAAGCTTTTCATATATGGCCTTTACCATGGTGAGGAAGTTTCTTTCTATTCCTAGTTTCTGTCTTTTTTTTCAAGAAGGGATGCTATATTTTGTCAAATTCCCTTTTCTGCATCAATTGAAATGATTTTGTTTTCCCCTTATTTTTTGTTAATGTGGTGTATTACATTAATTGATTTTCTTATGTTGAACTACACTTGTATACCAGGGTTAGTCCCACTCGATCTTGGTGCATAATTTATTTAATGTGCTGTTGGATTTGGCTTGCCAATATATTTTTTAAATACTTTTTCTTATTTTTTAAAAGATACTTAGATTACATAGATGATACTAAAAAAATATAGGGATTCCCATATGCCCCACTCCTCACACCTCCTACACCCTCCCACATAAACTTCTTTCACAAGTGTGGCACATTCATTGCAATTGATAAATGCATCCTGGGGCTTTGCCACTGAGCAAGGACCATGGCTCACCTTGTAGTCTACACTCTCTCCCATACAGTTCTACATGTTATGTGATGATATAAAATGGCCTACATCTGTCACTGCAATGTCATTCAAGATAATCACCAAATCCCAAAAAAAGCCCTCATATTACAAATGTTTTTCCCTCTCCCTGACCCCAGAGCCCCTAGTGGTCACTACAGCAACCCCCTGGGTTAAATTCTTGGATGACAAGATTCATAGTTACTGGCAACAACAATGAGGTCTTGACACACTGGTTTGTCCTCCCCTATTAGGAACCACCCATGCTCTCAAGAGACTCTCGTCCCTCTGTGAACAAATCAGCCGTGTCCAGGATGGGAGTCCAACTCCTTCCCACTCATTATATGGGTCTCCACCCACTGATACAACACATTATGACAAAATGATCACTCACACACTCCTTTGAAGCCTGCTCCAGGTGCACCCTGTCCCAAATATTCCCCATCCAACACCCTAAACGAGTAATGCTTCTTTGTCATATTTCCATAAGAGCATTCCCAACTTTGTACTTTCAACCACTTATCCACCTATCCCCAGTGTTCACCTGGTCCCTCTCCCAACCCTAACTCCAGTTCCCTGGACTTTCCAACCCACCTTCCCCAATCTACCCACCTGTCAAACCTGCACCACCCAACACAATAATATCACTACCATCCTGTCATATCCCTTCAATGCACAACTACACACTTTCACCTTACAATAGATTACATCCCTATGGGCATTGGGTCACAAACTTCTCCTCCTTTTCTATTTCCTGTAAAACTAACTTTCACACAATAGCTCTATGAGTCCACTCACTTTGTTTAATTCATACCAGTAACATCATGCAATGTTCATTTTTCAATACCTGCCTTGCTTCACTCAACATAAGGTCCTCAAGATTCATCCATGTTATCGGATCTGTTAGTTCTGTATTCCTTCTTACAGCTTAGTAATATTCCAGTGTATGTATGTACCACATTTTGTTTGTCCATTCATCTGTTGATGGGAATTTCAGTTGATTCCAAATTTGGCATAGTGAATAATGCTGCTATGAACATTGGTATGCATATATCTGTTCTTGTCTTTCCTTTCAAATCTTCTGGGTATATACCCCGCAGTAGAATTACTGGATCATATGGCAGTTCTATATTTAGTTGTTAGAGAGACCATCAAAATGTCCTCCACAATGGCTGGATCATTCTACATTCCCACCAGCAGTGGATGAGTGTTCCCATTCCTCTACATCCTCTCCAACCCTTACAGTCCTCTGTATTTTTAATAGCTGCCAGTGTAAGATGGTATCTCACTGTAGTTTTGATTTGCATTTCCCTAATAATTAGTGATGTTGATCATCTTTTCATGTGCTTTTTAGCCATTTGTATTTCTTCCTTTGAGAAGTGGCTTTTCAAACCATTTCCCCATTTTTAATTTTTTTTATTTTTTTTATTTTTTGAGTTGTACTATTTCTTTATATATGTTGGATATTAGGCTCCTATCAGATATATGGTTGCCAAATATTTTCTTCCATTGGGTAGGCTGTCTTTTTGCTTTCTTGATAACAACCTTTGAGGTGCAAAACTTTTTACTTTTGAAAAGACTCCACTTATTTATTTTTTCTTTTGCTGCTCATGCTTTCAGTGTGAAGTTCAGAAACCATTTCTTATTACAAGGTCCTGTAGATGCTTCCCTACATTATCTTCCAACGTCCTTATGGTCTTGTCTCTTGTGTTTAGATCTTTGAACCACATTCAGTTGATTTTTGTATAAGGAGTAAGATGGTGTTTCTATCTCATTCTTTTAGATATAGATCTCCAGTTCCCCAAGCACCGTTTGTTGAAGAGGCCATTCTATCAGAGTTGAGTGGGCTTGGTGGCCTTGTAGAATATCAGATGACTCTATAGGCAAGGGTCTATATCAGAACTCTCAAATCGGTTCCATTGGCTGATATGTCTATCCTTGTGCCAATACCATGCAGTTTTGACCACTATAGCTTTGTAGTATGTTTTAAAGTCAGGCAGTGTGATTTCTCCAATTTCATTTTTCTTTTTCAATATGTCTTTGGGGATTCAGGACCTCTTACCCTTCCAAATAAATTTTGTAGTTAGATTTTCCAATTCATTAAAAATGCTCTGTTGATTTTATTGGGAATTCATTAAATCTGGAGATTAGTTTGGGTAGTATAGACATCTTAATGATGTTTAGTCTTCCTAACCATGAAGAGCGAATATTCTTACATTTATTTAAGTCTTCTTTGATTTCATTTAACAGTGTTGTGTAGTTTTCTGTGTATATCATTTTCATCTTAAGATAAATTTATTCCTATTTATTCTTTTAGTTATTATTGTAAATGATATTTTTCCTTGATTTCCTCCTCAGATTGTTTGTTAGTGGCGTACAGAAATGCTGCTGAATTTTTACCATTGATCTTATGGCCTGCAACATTACTGAACTCATTTATAAGTCCTAGAAGTTTTGTTGTAGATTTGTCAGGACTTTCTATGTGTAGGATCATGTAGTCTGCAAATAGTGAAATTTTTACTTCTTCCTTTACAATTTGGAGGCCTTTTATAACTTTTCCTTGCCTCAGTGCTAAAGGAAGTACATCTAAGAAAATGTTAAATAGGAGTGGTGATAGTTGGCATTCTTGTCATTTTCCCAATCTTAGAGGGAAAGCTTTTAGGAATTTACCATTGAATACTATGTTAGCTGTGGGTTTTTCATATATACTTTTTATCATGTTCAGAAGGTTTTTTTCTATTCCTATCTTTTGCAGTGCTTTTATCAGGAAAAGGTGCTATATTTTCTCATATGATTTTTCTGCATCTATTGAGAAGATCATGTGATTTTTTTCTTTAAACCTTTTTATGTGGTTTATTAAATTGATCTCTTTTCTTATGTTGAGCCATCCTTGCATACCAAGGATGAAATGCCCTTGGTCATGGTGTATAATTCATTTAATATGTTGTTGAATACAATTAGCAAGTATTTTGTTGAGGATTTTAGCATCTAGGTTCATTAGAGAGATTGGTGTGTAAATTCCTTTTCTTGTGTCATCTTTGTTTGGCTTTGGGATTAGGGTAATTTTTGTATCATACAATGAGTTAGGCAATGTTCCTTCTACTTTTATTTTTTGGAAGAGTTTAACCAGTGTTGGTGTTAGTTTATTTATTTATTTATTTTTTTGGAATATTTGGTAGAGTTCACCTGTGAAGCTATCTGGTCCTGGGCTCTTCTTAGTTGGTAGGTTTGATGATTGATTCTATCTCTTTACTTGTAATTGGTCTGTTGAGTTCATCAATTTCTTCTTTCATCAATGTAGGCCACTTGTGATTTGCTAGGAATTTGTCCTTTTCTTCTAAATTATCCTTCTTGGTGGCATATAATCTTTCAAAGTATCCTTTTATGATACTCTTTATTTCTGTGGGGTCAGTGGTTATATCCTCTTCTTCATTTCTTATTTTGGGTATTACCATTTTCTCTCTTTTTTCTTTGTTAGTCTAGCTAAATGTTTTTCAATTTTATTGCTCTTCTAGTAGAACCAGCATTTGGTTTTGTTTATTTTTACTTTTGCTTTTTCATATTCTATTTCACTTTGTTCTACTCTAATCTTTGTTATTTCCATCTTTCTACTTCCTTTGGGGTTGGTTTATTGTTCTTTTCCTAATTCCCCCAGGTATGCAGTGAGATCTTCGATTTTAGCTTTCTTATATTTTGATATATGCATTTATGGCTATGAATTTCCCTCTCAGTACAACTTTTGCTGCATCCCATAGGTTTTGATATGTTGCATCATCATTTTCTTTCATTTCAAGGTAGTTACTGAATTCTTTTGAGATTTCCTGCTTGAGGCACTATTGGTCTAATAGTATGTTGTTTAACTTCCATGTCTTTGTGCCTAATCTGGTTCTTTGGCTCTTACTGATTTCCAGTTTCATTCCATTGTTGTCAGAGAAATTACTTTGCATATTCTCAATCTTTCTGAATTCATTGACATTTTTTTCTATGGCCTAACATGTGGTCTGTCTTGGAGTATGATCCATGTGCACTTGACAAGAATGTATATCCTTCTGTACTTGGGTGCAGTGTTCTGTATATGTCTTATAGATCCAAATCCTTTAATATATTAATCAAAGTCTTTCTTTCTTTAGTGATTCTCTGTTGAGATATACTGTCTAATGGTGATAATAGTGTATTAAAGTCGACCACTATAATTGTAGAAGCATCTATTTCTGCACTTCGTTTTTCCAGTGTTTGCCTCATGAATTTTGAGGCTCCCCTGTTAGGTGTGTAAATGTTTATGATTGTTCTTTCTTTCTGAAAGACTGCCACTTTCCTTAATATATAGTGTCTGTCTTTGTCTCTTACAATAGTTTTGCATTTAAAGTCTATTTTGTCCTATATTAGTATAGCTATTCCCACATTTTGATTATTGTTTGCTTGTAAGATTGTTTTCCAGCCACTCACTTTCAGCATCCTTGAATCCCTGAGTCTAAAGTGGGTCTCTTGTAGACAACATATAGATGGGTCATATTTCCTTATCCATTCTGCCAATCTGTGCTCTTGACTGGTGAGTTTAATCAATTAATTTTCAGTGTTATTACTCTCAAGGAATTACTTATGTCAGCCGTATTTTCTTTGGGTTTATGTATGTCATATGTCATTTTTATTTCTCTTTATGTCTTTTTAGTTGTTCTTACACTCTCCTCCAACTCTCTATCTCCTGTTTTTTCCTTTCAATCTGCAGAAGTCCCTTTAGTATTTATTGAAGGGCAAGTTTCTTATTGGTATACTCTCTTAATTTCTTTTTTTCTGTGAATATTTGTAACTCTCCATCTCCTTTGAATGCCAGCTTTGCTGCATAAAGAATTCTTGGATCGAAGGTTTTTTCCTTTAGTACCTTAACTATGTCATACCACTCCCTTCTTCGCTCCATGGCTTCAGATGAAAAATATTTGCTTAATCTTATTGAGCTTCCCTTGTCTATGACAGTTCTCTTCTCTCTTGATGCTTTCAGTACTTCCTCTTTGTCTTGAAGATTGGACCCTTTGATGAGTATATGTCTTGGAGTAGGCTTGTTGGGATTTATACTGATTGGTGTGTGCTGTGCTTTCTGGACATGTACATCCATCTCCCTCAATAGCGTGGGAAGTTTTCAGCCATTATTTTCTCCAACATGCCTTCTGCCCCTTTCCCTTCTTTTCTCCCTTTGGGATGCCCATAATGCATATGTTTGTGCATTTTATGTTCTCAATCAAATCCTTAATTCCCTGCGGGAGTTTTTATAAAATTTCATCTATCCGTTCTACAATATGTTAGATTTCAGATGTATTTTCTTCCACATCACTAATTCTTTCCTCAGCC
>JAQZBX010049881.1:0-19807 GCA_029593785.1 Cabassous unicinctus
GTTCTTTCTCCTATGTCACTACATTGGCACAGGCTTTAAAGGCTCAGCCCAAATGCATATATATAGTTCTGTTAGCTTTTTTCTTTCTCTTCCACATGCAAATCTAAGCAACAAAAGGCTTTCTCAGACATTTAAAATTTCAGCAATTCAGTACTTTACTGTAACTCTCTGGTTCAGATTAACCTACTAAGAAAAAAAAATTATAACAATAACATTTATTCATAAAATATTGAGCAATTTAAATTCATGATATCAAGTAATCCTCATAATACTACACATTTTAAAATAAGTATTATGAGTTCTATCATTCAGAAAAGGACACTGAAGCTTCTGAGTTTCAAAAGTAGCTGAAATAGACAGAAAACAGCAAAATAGGATTCTGTGTTTTTATTTAAGTGAAAAATTAGGCTAATTCTAAATTTATGTCTTGCTTCCAGGCTTTGAAACTTAAGTAACACTGAGAAAATGAAGGTTTCTAGCATTTCTGAAGGAAGGCTATGAGAACCTAGTATTTGACTGGTTGTCTAATTCACCATAATGCAAGAGGTTGATCATGCTTCAATGAAGGTCACCTGCATTAATACACAGAATGAGACTGTGGTTCATAACTCATACTATCCTACCTACATAAACACACACACCTCAATACTCCCTAAAATGAATGAAGGTGCCTCCTGTGCAATCTGGAACATTACCACTCAACCCTGAATTCATTTCTGCCCATCTAAACTTGTTGTGCTGCAAAACGTTTAATTTTGATAAGGTATGATTTGTCTCTTTTTTTAAGGATCATGTTTTTGGTATTGTGTTTAAGAACTCTTTATGTAACCCAAATTCAGAAATATTTTATCCCTGTTTTATTCTAAACATTTTGTAATTTCCCACTTTAAATATATTTCATTTCTAAGATGCATTTTAATTCATTTTGTACAATGTATGGGGTTTAGATTGAGTTTCATTATTTTCTTTATTCATGGATGTCCAAATGCTTTATTAAAATTTCTTGACAAGATTATTCTTTTTCTATTGAATTACCTACATAACTTTGATGAGATTGCTTAAGCATAGATGGGCAGTTCCACTATAAAACTTTTTCCAGCAATGCTTCATTGACTATTTGTCCATTATTATTAAATACCACACCATTTGATCATTGTAACTTTTAAATATATCTTTATATCATGTAGTATAAATTCTCCAACTTTTTTTCTATCTTAAAGTTTGGGGTGTAATCTAGATCCATTCCATTTCTATATAAATATTAAAATTAATTTATAAATTTATAAGAATTCATAACTTTTTCCGTATTGTTTGGGATTGTATTGACCTAGAGATGAACAAATTAAGCTCAAAGTGTAAGAAATAAATTGCTCTTGGATTTAAAGTGAAATTACATATCAATTTAAGTGTCAGGCACCAAAACAAAAAGGTCAATATCATTTACAACATGCATTCACTTGGGTGAGACACATGGAACAAGAATTTCACAAACTGTACATGTGAGGAAATCTGGAGAGTCTAAAACTCGACAGGCTTAATTGCAATTGACTTAAAGATTCTCATCTGTAAATATCTAATTGGAATCAGAGATGCATTCAATTATACTTTGAGAATATTGGTGAATTAGAGGAAGAGCCTGAGAGAAGCATATTACATTCAATTCTAAGGAGGAGCATTTAATAGTACTTAGTCTGTGCAAAGAAGGAGCCATCAAGAGAGCCTTGATCTACTTTTAAAAAGTGTCATCATTGTGAAAAAAGAAATAGGTTTATGTAAATCCAACTCATCCTTATATTTTCAGTATAATTGTGAAGAAGTGAAATCATTTTATTAATATTATATCATAAATTTGTGACATAATTTTTCAATATTAGGTGAAAATAAATGAGTAAGGAAAGAAACACAAAAATGGTGAAAATGTTGGGAAATGTAAAGGAAATTGGGAATCCAATCTCAGAGTCATAGGCATGAGGAATGGAACCACTGGCTGATGTTGAGGTTATTTAGAGACTAGCTTCAAGCATCTGAGCTTTCCGAGCTTATTGCATCCTTTTGAGAAAATGATGAAATCAGAGCACATCTTTGCTTCTCAATAACAAAGCTCCTCCCAAGACCACTGTTAACTTAAGACAGAAAATCACCAATTTCTCTCTCTCTCCCATCTCATCAATAGGTGGCCCCACCTGTGGAGAGAAGCAAACAATGCGTGCCATTAACTCAGTTACTATTTAAAGACAGAACTGGGGCTGTTGCTACCAGAGACAATGCAGCATAAAAGATAAAAACTAAACTTCAAAGGAGAACCTGGATAAAACCTCAAATTAGCCACATTGCTTAACTCTTCTGGGGAAGATACCTAAATTCTCTGAGATCCTAGTAATTGAATTGGCTCCTACAACCAAATGTGAAACACTTACAATTAGCTATGCCAATAATTACAATGGAACTTTAGTTGGTTTATGTCCATGATCATATAGCTAGTCTATCATAGAGTTCTTTCTGACTACAGATCTTAAATTCTGGGCCTTCATAATGAACCCTGTACATCCCATTCCCTGTATGTGAGAACATATGCTGCTCAATCAGATTCTGCTGTTTTCTTATCTGATATATTCCAAGTTCCTTGAATAAAGAGGGTTAGAAAAATCAGCTGCTGGTCTAGTTTTCCTTTTGGTTGACCCAAATCAGATGCTAGCTCATTTTACATTTAACTATTAGAACACAAGTAAAGTAACTCACTTTTGTGAATTTTCAGATGAAAAAAAAAAATCTCCACAAGAAATTTAGTAAAACAAAATTGTTCTGAGAAAGTTGATGGCTTATGTAGAGAGGAATTAAATGAATTACTAAAATTATGATCACTTTGAAATATCTAGATATATTGTGACAATAATCATGGGTCTTGCGAGGTATTTCAGAGATTATTAAAATAGCATACTCAACAGAAGCTTAGAGACAGAATAGGCATGAAGAAAAGAGTAATGCAAAGGAAGACAGTAACCCAAGCAGGAAGTTGTGTAGCACTGTGTCACTCACAATTTAATTTGGCCCGCAATCTTTCCTTAATCACCACCCAAGACCTCTAATTATCTTCAAACCTGGTATTTTCTGAACAAACCTGGTGTCTTACTTAAGAGGACTGTGCAAAATGAGTATTTTCTTGCTGAGGTAAATAATTCCTTTAATAAAATTTAGTTTGGTGGACTTAACTACTTTAAATTTAATAAATCATATCTTAATGGGTGAAAAATTTTAAATTACAAATTTATGATCCAAAATATTTTTTAATTAGCCTGTGTTACACTTACAAGTTTAGCTAAACAATTGATCAAATCATTCTATAAAATCTTTTGACAGCTATTTCTGCAGTCTTCAATAATTATGCTAATGACTAGAAAATGAATGTTAAAAAGAACATCTAGCAAAGTGATCGTTAGTATTAGAAAAATTGATTTTTTTAATTTTTATATTTTTTATTAGAGAAGTTGTGCATTTACAAAATAATCATGGATAATATGCAGAAGTCCCATACATCACACTTATGCCAACACCTTACATTGTTGTAGAACATTTGTTACTGATTATGAAAGAACATAATCAGACTATTACTACTATTGTCCATAGCATATATTTGGTATGTTTTTTCCATGCACTCTCTAATTATTCACACTAAGTATTAGTATTGTACATTTGTTATAGTTCTTGAAAGATCACTTATATTTGTTCTGTTAACCACAATTCATCTTCTACCACATGGTTTACTGTTATGCTATCCCACCCCTTGTACATTCCATCTAAAGAGTGCACTCAGTGGCTTTCACTTTGATCACAGAGTTGTGCAGTCATCGCCCCAGTAAACCTTAGAACATTTTCCTTAGTCCAAAATAAAAATATCCCATATACCCTATTATTGACGCTTAGTGTTGATACAGTACCTTCTTCGACATTGATGTAAGAATATTAAAATATTGCTGTTAGCTATAGAGCAATTAATTTTGGGTATGGGAATAATACATATTTTCATCATATATTCTAACAATAAAATTATTTGACCTCTTTAAAAATGATAATAAAAGGCTTCATGGGATGATCCTTCTCCTGATCCCTACCCAAAAAGCTCAAGTCCTCCCATGCCATACAAATAGACACACAATCTTACATCCAAAAGGACGGTTTTCTTTACTAAAAAAATCCGAATACTTCCAGGAGTAAATATGATCTTAAATTATTCAAACCAAACTCTGAATAACTAACTAGTAAGAACTATTTCATTTGGAATAGATGGAATGTTTTCCAGGGGTTTCCATGGTTAGACAGGAAAAAAAAAAAAGTTTTGCTGTATATGTGAAAAGCACCTGGAATTAGAACATTAAAAGAGGATTTACTGGCACTAAAGACTAACATTACTGCCACTCTGTTTTTTTTTCCTGGACTTCCCCCTGGCTTCAAGGCAGGAATAAATCAATCAGAAATTATTTTTGTGAAAGTAATGCAATAATTCTGTGGAAAAGAGCCAAGTGCCTGGACCCAGAGAAATGTCTGAAGAAATGGGAACCAAGGCACATGGATGAGAATGGTTTATATGATTTATGACATGTGAGAATAAGAAGTAACTGGAACAGCAGTGCCTCTATTATGGAGAAAATAATGAGAAAGCAGTATAGGTGCTGCTGGTACAAGATGCCTTTCTATATTTGACAGGCATTTCTGACTATATTATAATTATTGACATTTCAGACCACATATTTCACTTTTAATGTGAATTAAAAGTTTAATTAGCATAAAGGATATTCTGTATATGTAAGAATTGTGTATGCACTCATATAAAAAAGAGCCTGTATCTATGAATTCAATTCAGTAAGCATTTATTTAGATCTTATTTTCTACCAGACATAGTTCTAAGAAAAATAAACAAAAATCATAAAAGAGATACAGTGCATAATATATGACAATCAAATTGTGAAAACAAAATTCCTATAAAAAACACTAACATATTATTTGAAAGAAGATAAGATTACATATTTAGCAATATAAGAACAGGGAAGAGAAAAGAAATAATTTTGGTTTGTTGATGGTTCTGCAAAATAATCCTGAATAATAAAATACACGAGAGAGTGTGAATCATAGGTAAGGCAAGTACAATCTGTTGAGAAAAGGGGCATCTCTAACAGAGGAAAGAGCATAAATAAACCCAGAGTTCTGAGAGCTTTTGAAGTAGGATTAGAGAATATAGAGATGTCCTGTGTAGATGTTAAATTAGCCTAGCAAAGGAAAAAAAATGAATAAAAAGTAGTAATAGGAAAAGACTAGCATCAGTTTCTATTATGACACATACCATGCTAAAATATCAAATATTTTAGCCCACACAGTCTTCAAACATCATTAAAAAACATAATATTACCCCATGGGATAAGTCTGCCAAAGGGATGCCAATGCAAAGTACCAGAAATCTGTTGGCTTTTATAAAGAGTATTTATTTGGGGTAAAAGCTTTCAGTTACAATGCCCTAAAGAGTCCATCTCAAAGTTGCTTTCTCACCAATGTCAGTTGCCACATGTTGAAGCAGGATGGTTGCTGATCTCGGTGAGGGTTCAGCCTTTCCCTCTGGTCTCCCCCTCTCTCAACTGCAGGCTGGCATAATGCTTGTCTCTCAGAGCTTCCTCTCTCTCCTGCCATAGGGCATATTTCTTTCTGGCTTTAGATATCAGTCTCAGTTGTTCTGTTCTCTTCCCAAGGTCAGTTGCAAACTATCAGGTGAATGACTCATCTCTCCCTAGGGCTCCAGGATAAAAAATAACAGAACTCCCTCTTTGCTCATGTGCCTTCTTGAGTGAGTGTCCTTGTATATAGGCTCACCAAGGGGGCAGGGACTCAACCTGAGTCATGCCTTACTGATGTGGTCAAATGAAAGCCCTAATATTAACAGGTAATTTAATCAAGGGCCCCACAACTGAATCCAACATAATCAAAGTGTGTCACACTCATAAGAATAGATACATTTACAAAATAATCTTTCTCTTTTGGGGATTCACAAAAATAATCTCAAACTGTCATACCCTTTTTCCTATATAGTTCAAAAACTGAGGCTCACCAAAATTAAGCTAGTTGCCAAGAGCATAGATCAGTATTTGAATCATGTCTCCTAGAATGGAAAGCCTATTATCATTGTGTACAACTGTACTTTTTTCCAGTCAAGTGGGTTCTAAGATTAGCAAGGTAAATTTGGACCATATGGGGAAGATTTCTGATTAATATGTGAGAAGGCTAGATTTTAGCCCAAGGAAAATAGTTTCCATGTAAATTTTTGGATAAGAGAGAGACATAATAAATGTGCTTTTGAAATTGTTTCTGGCTTTTTTCAAATTCAAATGGTGACACCAATAACTAGTTGAACCCTTTCAAGTGAGATTGGTAGATGAATAAAAGTTATTTGATTCCTTAGCTTATGTAAATTCAGAGGTCATTTAGTATAATTAGAAAGAAAGATTAAATAGTTTCTACAATATCTTTCATGATAATTACCCTGAAGATACAGGATTGGAAGTGCAATGAATATCAATTTATTTACTTTAATTCTGAATGTGCCATATGAGACCTTTGCTTCCTCATGGCAATTTTCATCTCCATATTTGTCAAGGAATAAATGAGAGGATTTAACATGGGAGCAATCACAGTGTAAAACACAGAGATTTCCTTGTCTTTGTTATCACTACCAGCAGGTACGGAATAGGTATAGATATAGGGCACAAAAAACAAAACCACAATCATTATATATGAGCTGCAGGTTGAGAGAGTTTTGCATCACCCTACAGAGGATCGTGTCCTGAGATTGTACAGTATGTTTATGTAAGAAGCCACCAGGACAAGAAAAACTACAACCAAAACAATCCCTGAATTGACAATGGCTATGATATTATTGACTTGAATATCTTTGCAGAAGAGTTTCAAAAGAGTCTTCACATCACACATGTAGTGATTGATCTGATTTGGGTCACAGAAAGGTAAACTGAGGACCATGAGGAGTAGAGCAATAGATTGCCAAAAACCCAAGCCACAGGCCAGGAAGATCAGCGTGTTATACCTCTGCAGTGCAGGGGCCTGACAATGGCAACATAACGGTCAAAAGTCATGGACACCAAGATGAATGTTTCCACACCTGCCAGCAAGTGGGCAGTGAAGAGCTGGGCCATACAGTCTCTATAGGATATGTTTTTCTCTATGTAGCTAAGTCCCTGATTATCCATGGAACCACAGTGGAGGTGAAGAAGAGGTCCATGAAGAAGAGGTGACAGAGAAAGTAATAACATTGGTTGGTGGACTAGATGGCTGCAGGTGATAGTGAGTAAGATGATGAAGTTCCCCGTTAAGACTGCCAAGTAACAGCAGGAACAAGAAACAGAAAAGCAGCTCTATTTGCTTATTGTCCCATAGCCCCAAAAAGACATTAATCTGATTTTCCATTAGGAAGAGGTGAGTTCAGAATATTGAATAGGAACTTATATTACCTGAAATTATACAGGAAATTAACATTAACGCATAATAGCATTTTTAAAATTGTAGATTGTTAAATTGAGTCAAGACACGGTCATAGTGGTTTTATGACACAAATAATCTTTTAAATGCTTTGTAGATCAAGGTATTATTTTCATATCAAATGGTACTTAATGAGAGCATATTTTGCTCCTGGCTCTTTTACAAATAATTTATATGTATATAAATCCCATAACAACCAAATGAGTAAGAAGTTACTGTTCTTATACTCATTTTACGTATAAGGAAATTGCAAGAAGAGTTCAATTAATTACACCAAATCATTAAAATATTAAGTAACCTCAGTAATGAACCTTTATCTGCTGCCAGTCCTCATGTTCTTCCCAACTATTTTACATTATCCACAGGCCAAAGGGTTTCCAGATGTTCTCCATCTCTGTAAAGAAAAGGTCTATATCCATCTTTGCCACTAACTCCCAGTGGAAATTTAAGCAATTCCCTCTATTTCAAGTTTTTACATATAATTTATCTACACAGTGCCAATCTCATGTTAAAATTCAACACATCCTGTTAAACTCACTATTCCTTAAATTTAAAAAATATCAAGTCTCTTAATTATATAGGAGAAGTAAAATGACTAAGTTGCTAATATTTCAGTGAAATTTCTACTTGACATGTTTTGTTCAGGTTCAAGTCATGGATAGACTGTATTAAGAAATTCAGATGAGCAATTGGCTTTCTGAATATATGAACACAGGATATTTATAAGAAGGCTTCTCATTTTTCCTGATTATTCCAAAGGCACATTTTAGAGGTTGCTATTAGAAACACTTTTGAAAGTTAATTGTTTTCTGTTGCCATTTTGAGGGAACTGATGAGATGAAGGAATAATCTGTTTACAGGTCTACACTTACATTTCCATGAGTATGTCTCTGTAAAAAATTTTACCTCCAGTGAATTGTCATTTTTTTTTTTTACAGTGAGGTAACAATATGATGTAGTGTACAGGTCCTTAGTCTAAGGATAATGAGGACAAACATCCATTCTTGGTGTCCTAATAATTTCTGCCTGATATTACTACACATTCATTTTGAGATTTCTTATTCAACTGGGAAGTAGAACTAATGATACTGGATTTATTTACCTTCTGCCAATAGCAAAGAAATGAAGTCTATGTATAGAATGCATTTTAAAAAGGCTTCTGATTCTAACCTAAATAAAGTCCACAGAACAGCCTCCAGGAAAATATTTTGATTAGGAACAAACTTTTGTATAAGACAATACGCATCTGCATTTTCATCAGTTAATTAGTTTGTTTTTATTTTGTGTTCTGCCAGAAGGGAAGGAATAGAAGAATTTATGGTAGACAAATATTATGTATAATGAAAAAACATATAGCCTAGTATAGTTTATTCTGGGTTCAAAATATAGTTTTACAAAAAGGCATTCTTATAAATTGTTTTCAGTGTATGTGAAAAAATCTGATTATTTAGAGAACATAAAGGGATTTAATTATCATTTTACATTAAAACTGTAGAACAAAACTGTAGAAAAAGTAGAGAGTTAAACAATAGAAACCAGATTTTCCCTAATATTCATGCAAGACATTTCATCTCTTAACACACGGGTGTACTCCTGCTTTTCTTAAAATGATTGAACAGTTGGCAAAACATAGACTAGGTAGAAAAAGATGCTTCAGATCATTACTCATAGAGTATTTACTGGGAATCCTCTGAATAAATACACTTACCGTGAATTTTCCCTGGAATACTTGGAACCATCCTTAAATCACTGACGGTATTTTTCTAATCTTTAAATTCTTTCACTTCTATATGCATATCAATACCAACCCCTGTCAGACACACATGCACACAGGTAAGTGAAGGCATGCAATATATATGCAGGCTTTTTGGAAAGAATTTATTATACCTTTTACATTATACTTCAGTTAAAGACTGTCTTCTAAAAGTCCTTTAATTTTTAAAATTTTAACCATATAAAAAATCCTTTTAATTGCTTTTTGAGTGCAATTTGGAAGGTGTAAAACAGTGAAATAAGATAGTTGAGAAGAGGAAATTATGACTATATTTAGGAGAGAATACGGGGTTATGCAAAATTCCATCCATGCCAGATATAATTGGGTTTTCAGTTTTTTAAATATTTATCACATCTATAATAAAGAAAAATTGTGAAAGGGACAATAATGGGCTTAATTATTTGATGGATTTAGTATAGTATGTTTAGATACCATAAATTGAAAAATTATAATATTCTAGGTGCTCTGCTAAATATTTCATATATTCAATCAGTTTCTCTTCAGCTCGATCAGCAAAACTATTTACAAAAACTTTACCTTTAAATTTTGATTTACAAAGATCAAATTTTTATAAAAAGTAGAGTTGTTTGCATTTCAGATGACTTAGACCCAAAATTTTATACAAACACACATGCACAGACAGATGCACCATACACACTTACACATACATACATATACATAGTAACCATAACACTCACTTCTTTAACACTCTACATTTTTTTAGAATATCCAGGTGTCTTTCTGACTGGGTCCTTTTACTTTAATGTGACTGTGCTATGAAAATAGCAAATAAATGTGGAATGCCTCTGACTCTTGCGTGATTCTTCCGTCCAAAAGAAACTTGTAGGAAAGCTTTCTTCAGAACACCTTGAATTAAAAAACACAGGACTTGACCTAAAGAGAATAACTCCCATGGGCACTGTACAGTAGCCAAAGCATGTGTAATTATAACTGCAGAAATCAAACACATACTATTATGGTGTCATGTGGATTTTTTAAAGGTTTTTTTTTTGTTTTTTTTGTTTTTTTTGTTTTTTGTTTATATGACATTTTGTGTTCCTAAGTATCATTTTGTGTTACTAGTTCATAAGCTAATATTGGGGTAATGGTTAGAATCAGGTAAACACCACAAAACATAACCATTTTTTCTTTATTTAGTTTGTTGTTGTTTTGCTCTCTTTGACTTTTTCTTTTTTATGGGATGGGGAGAATAAGAGTATCAGTTGAACCTAAAAAGAAACAGATTGGCATAATATTAATGCTTAGTTCAGGGCAAACGGTTCTCTGGGTCCAGGCAAAGACCTTTTAATATTTTATTTTATTTTATGTTTTTTTATGACTTTTCATCACCTATTTCCATCCCTCTTAAAACTACTTGGGCACCCACTCCATTCTATTAACAGATGTTAGACTTCCACTCTAAATAGAACTCAGGTACCCCACATTCCTTGCATTTTTCTTTCAGCTGCCTGCATCTATTGAAAATAATATACTCATTAAATATATTGTCATCAATAAACTCTCATTAATACACTATTAAAGAACATAATTAAAGGTAGTTGTTCTTCTGGTGATGAGATACAAACACAGATAGTCAGCCACCCAAGAAAGCAGGAAAAGGCATCTTTATTATTATTTAAGAGTGCTTGTACTGTGAGAAGGGAGAATGAGGGCAGTGCAGGGTTGCAGTGCTTACAAAGCTTCCGCTCCTATGAGGTCCTTGGAGGAGGGGGAGAAAGAAAAGTAGAAGACTAGATTGGAATCCAGGTGGGAGATGGTCACTCAAAAGGTAAACTCATGATAACTCTAAGAGATAACTCTTAGGCACCCTGTAATACTATGCTGTTTCAATTTCAAGAGTGAAGGTTCATAAGTACAGTCATCAATATCAAGGGCCCATCAACAGACCATCCTCCTTCACTAGCCATTTCCTTTGTTCTTGGGGATTCTTGATGTTTCATCAGAGAATGTGAAATTCCCAAGGATGGAATTCAATATTCTTTCTGTAATTGTGTGAATCTCCACCCACTGTGACACTGCTCCATGAACATTTAAACATATTTATATGCCTATATGTATGCCCCGGTGAACCTCCTCCCAGGTTTCCCCCATCACTGACACTCCCCACAAATGGTCCTCCCTTGACACAGTTGTAAACCTTCTGTGATTCAAAACTACTTGAAAAATGAATCCAATAAAATAGTGAAACACATTTAATAAGAAAATGAAATAAAAAATGATAGTTTAGGAAATAAGAAATAAAATACAAAAATTTTAAAATAAAAAAATAAAAACATTTGGGATATTGAAAAATAATGAAAATATATATAAAAATTTTTGACATTTGTCTTTCATCACTGTAAGATCAGTTGTCCTGAATGTACAGTGACATTTTCTTCCATTTATTCGCCCAATGTCTGACTTTTTCATCTTGTCTTCAAAGAAGTTTTAGGTCATAGCAAAGTCACCTATGGAATATAGGGGACTCCCACATATTCTGTATCTTCCCTCTTTTCCTCATTCCCCTATTAATAACATTTTATATGTGGATGGTACTTTGTTATAACTGATATACAAATATTGAAACATACCTACCAACCATGGTCAGTGGTTTACATTATGGTTTTACATTTTAGACCATACACGTTTATAAATTTTGAAATTTTGAAATTTAACATGGCCTGTATCCATCATTGCAAGATCCTGTTGAACACTTTCATCATCCCCAAAATGCTGCTGTTCCATCTATTCTCTTCCTCCATCCCTCTCCCCTCAGGACCCATAGCAACAACCAGGCTTCACTCTTTGAAGGACCAGATTCATAGTTTCTTAAAACAACACTGAGAGCTTGACACACTGGTCTGTCCTCCCCAACTGGGCACCACCCATGCTCTTGAGATAGCCACCCCTCAATTTGAGGACATTTTTCTTATGTTGAACCATTCTTGCATACCAGGGATGCAACCCACTTGGTCTTGGTGAATAATTCATTTCCTGTATTGTGAAATGCGATTAATAAGTATTTTGTTGAGGATTTTAGCATCTGGTTTCATTAAAGAGATTGGTCTGTGATTTTCCTTTCTTGTGGTATCTTTGACTTTAGTAATAGGGTGATGTTGGCATCATAGAATGTGTTAGGCAATGTTCCCACCACTTCTATTTTTTGGAAGAGTTTAAGCAGGATTGGTGTTAGTTCTTTCTGGAATGTTTGGTAGAATTCACCTGTGAAGCCATCTGGTCCTGGGCTCTTCTTAGTTGGGAAGATTTTGATGACTAATTCTATCTTGTTACTTGTGATTGGTCTGTTGAGTTCATCAGTTTCTTCTTTCATCAATGTAGGCTGCCTGTGAGTTTCTAGGAATTTGCCCATTTCCTCTAAATCGTCCATCTTGTTGACATTTAATTTTGCAAAGTGTCTACTTAAGATACTCTTTATTTCTGTGGGGTCACTGGTGATATCTCCCTTCTCATTTCTTCTTTTATGTATTTGCATCTTGTCTCTTTTTTCTTTGTTAGTCTACCTAAGGTTTTGCCAATTCTATTGATCTTCTTGAGGAACCAGCTTTTGGTTTTGTTTATTTCTTCTAGTGATTTCATATTTTCAATTTCATTTAGATCTTCTCTAATCTTTGTTATTTCCTTCTTTCTAATTCCTTTGGGGTCAGTTTGTTGTTCTTTTTCTAATTCTTCCAGGTGTGCAGATAGTTTCTTTTTTCTTTTTTAATATAGGCATTTATGGCTATTAATTTTTCTCTCAGTACAGTTTTTGCTGCATCCCACAGATTTTGATACATTGTGTTGTCATTTTTATTTGTTTCAAGGTAGTACTGATTTCTTTTGTGATTTCCTCCTTGACTCACTGTTTGTCTAAGAGTGTGTTGTTCAACTTCCATATCTTTGTGCCTAACCTGGTTCTCTGGCCCTTAGTGATTTCACCTTCATTCCATTGTGGTCATAGAAAATGCTTTGTATAATTTCAATCTTTCTGAATTCATTGAGATTTATTCTATGGGCTGGAATGTGGTCTATCCTGGAGAATGATCCATGTGTACATTAAAAGAATGTATATTATGTTATATTTGAGACTAATGTCTGTATACATCTATTAGGTCCAGGTCCTGTAATGTATTCTTCAAAGTCTTTGTTTCTTTATTTATTCTCTGTCAAGATTTTCAGTTTAATGGTAATAATGGTGCATTAAAATCCCACACTACAATTGTAGAGGCATCTATCTCCCCACCTAGTTTTTCTAGTGTTTGCCTCATGTATTTCAAGTGCCCTGGTTATATGTATAAATTTTTATGATTGTTCACTCTTCTTGATAGTTTATCACTTTTATTTATATATAGTGTCCACTTTTGTCCCTTACAATAGTTTTGCATTTAAAGTCTCTTGTCTGATACTAGTATAGCTACTCCCACCCATTTTTGGTTATTGTTTGCTTGCAGAATTGTTTTCCAACCATTCCCTTTCAGCATCCTTGAATCCCTGAGTCTAAGGTAGGTTTCTTGTAGACAGCATATGGATGGGTCATATTTCCTTATCCATCCTGTCAATCTGTATCTCTTGAATGGAGAGATTAATCCATTAACTTTAATGTTATTACTGTCAAAGAATTACTTACATTAGCCATATTTTCTTTAGGTTTATGTATGCCATTTGTTTTTATTTATTTTCTTATATTTTTTAGTTGTTCTTACACTCTCCTCCAACTCTGTCTCTCCTGTTTTTTCCTTTCAACCTGAAGAGCTCCCTTTAGTATTTCTTGGAAGTGTGGGTTTTTTATTGGCATATTCTCTTAATTTCTGTTTATCTGTAAATATTTTGAACTCTGCCTTGTTTTTGAATACAAGTTTTTCTTGATAAAGAATTCTTGGCTGTAATTTTTTTTTTCTTTTAGCACCTTGATTATGTGATTCCACTGCCTTGTTGCCTCCATGGTTTCAGATGAGAAATCAGTATTTAAACTTATCGAGCTCTCCTTGTATGTGATGGTTCTCTTTTCTCTTGCTGCTTTCAGTAGTCTCTCCTTTTCTTGAGCATTGGACAATTTGATAAGTATATGTCTTGGAGTAGGCCTGTTAGGATTTACACTGCTTGGGGTGTGCTGTGCTTTCTGAACAAGTACATTCATTTTCTTCAATAAGGTTGGGAAATTTTCAGCCATTATTTCCTCCAACACTCCTTCTATCCCCTTTCCCTTCTCTTCTCCCTCTGTAATGCCTGTAATGTGTATCTTTGTTCATTTCATGCTTTCATTCAACTCCCTGAGTCCCTGTTGGATTTTTTATACCTTTTAATCTATCTGTTCTACTGTCTGTTTGGTTTCACCTCTACTGTGTTCCACATCATTGATTCTTTCCTCTGCCTGTTCAAATCTGCTGTTATGTGCTTCCAGTATATTTTTGATTTCTTGAATTGTCACATTCATCACCATCATATCCATTATCTTAAGTATTTTTCCAATTTCTTTAGTGTGTTCTCCCAGTGTCTTCTTAATATCCATAATCTCTTCCTTTCCTTTTTTAAGTTGATCCATGATATTTGTTTGGATATCTCTGATTAGATGTTCCATGCTATTTATCTCCTCCTGTTTTTTAGTTGGTTAATTAGAGTGAGCCATGTCTTCCTGTTTCCTAGTATGGGTTGTAAATTTTTATTGGTATCTAAGCATCAGTTTATCTTGATGGGTTTGTTCAGTTGATTAGCTTCTCTTTGTAATCTAGGGTTTTATTTTGTTGTTGTTGTTGTTGTGTGTGTGGTAAGTTTTCACTTTGACACTTCACTCTTCTTATTCTATTTCCTTGCTGTTGTCTATGTTCCCATGGGAAAAAAATCAGGGTAATAGAAAAGGAAAGAGGTAAGGAGAGAAAAAGGATACAGTAATAACAATAGCACAAGGTTGAAGAGGAACTGTATAAGACCTAGGAACAATGAATAATTAACACAACTAAGAAGTACAAAGGAATAAGTATAAAAAAGTGGAGTACAATCAATGAGATGAGAAACTGATTAGAGAAAAATAGGATGAATTAGAAGGCCAGAATGATGAGAAGAGAGGGAATAAGAAAAGAAAAGACAAATAGAAAAAAAAAAGAAAAAGGAAAAAAAGAAAACAGAGAAAAAGGAGAGAGAGTGAGGCCGCATTTTTTTCACCAGGCTGCAGATTTGTCTCTTATTCCCTAATATAGCCTGACTCACTTTTATATTTTCATAGTCACCTATGAACAATTTTGAAGTAATTTTTGTATGAAGTGTATGGCATAGGTTCAGGTTTATTTTCTGTGCATATGGATGGCCAATTGTTCTACCATGTTTGCTTCTAAAGACTATCATTTCAACATGGAATGGCCTAAACCCCTTTGCTGAGATTTATTCGAACATGTGAATGCATCTAATTTTGAACTCTCTAGACAGTTGCATTGAACTTCTTGTCCAATTCTAAGAAATTACCACACTGTTGAATCTTGTTGCTTCATAACACGACTGACATAAGATAGGAAAATTTCTCCAAATAAGTTCTATTATACTGTTGTGCAGGTTGTTCTAGATCCTTCAGATTTGCATATAAATAATAGAATTAGGTTGTAAATTACAAAAAAAATGCCCACTTGGATTTTTTGCAGGTATCACACTGAATGTATAGAATAATTTGGGAGGAGAGAGAATTAATATCTTATAAACTTTGAATTTGTCATTTATGAATATGGAATGCTATTCTAATTATAAGATGTTGTTTATTTTCTTTCATCAAAGATCTGAAGTTTTCAGTGTAGTTGCCTTGCACAGATATTGTAGCATTTATTAAATAGTAAATATTTAATTAAATATTAAGAATTTTGTTGCTATTGAAGATGTGGTCAATGATTTTTTTGCTCAAAGTGAAATCTTTATGTTTAATTTTTCAGTATTGATCTTATGTCACAGTAACCAGCTAATATAAATAAATTTTTTAAAAAGCACCATTCTGATTGGATAGGAAGAAGCAAAACTGTCTGCCTTTATTGGTTATATCTCTGTCCATGTAAGAAATTTTAAAACAAGCAAAGAAAACTACTATGTTTGAAAATTATCAGAGAAATTATGGCCTGAAAGAAACAGTTCCTTTGTCTTGATATTTTTAGAGGTGGCATTATTTATTCTTATAGTTAGTAGAATTCACCAGTGCAGCTATATGAACAGGGGGTTTCCTTTTGTGAAGCTTTAAAACTACAAATTCACTTTCTTTAGGAGATATAGGCCTATTGAGATAATCTATTATTTAATTTTATGAGCTTTTAAAGTTTATATTATTCAAACATTTGTCCATTATAACAAATTGTTAAATTTATTGTCTTAATGTTTTCATAATATTCCCTTATTTTCTTTTAGAATCTGTAGAATGTGTAATGAGATCACCTGTAATATTAAGAAACAGAAAAATTTGGTAGTCATTGATCTAAGATTCCTAGGACTCAAGATCAATGATATAAAAGCAAATTAAATGCAAAAAATACAGAGATAAGCATAATTTTTTTTTTATAAAAAAGAGAGTTATTCTATGGCATAAATAATCTTAAATAAACTAGATCAATAAGCATATGTTCATTCTTTGGAAAGATTAACAATATGATCAATTAAGTGAAAACAAGAGAGAGATCAAAATGCAAAATATCAATAAAATGTAACTCACATATTGACCTTAGTAGTGTAAAGTTGCAAAACCATTGTGAAAGGCCATTTCACATTGTTTATAAAATCTACCATAAACAATGATCCAGCAATTTCACAGCTGGTTGCTGACTTGCAATACCACAAATTTGTGTAACTAGCACCAAATATTTTCAATTAGATGTCACTTGGGAACCACATCTATTCTTACCAGGAAAATAAGTTGTGTGAGCATATTCTCACACTTCCAGCATGGCTTCTTTATTTTGTAATTTCAAATTACAATTTCAAAAAGCAGATGAACAAATTAACCTCAAAGAGCAAAAACAAACCATCCTTGGCTTTATTGTGAGATTGCAAACCATTTCAGGATTCTTCTGAATGGCATTCTCTCTGATGGCAGTGTTCTCTCCTCTGACTCTTCCTCAAGAAACACACAAGTAGCCCCCACACCATACACATGCAGACAGACTCATTCATGCATACATGGGGTGCATACATATACACTTTTCTTTGCTTAAAAATCCAAATATTCCTTGGTAAATATTACATTAATCCAAATCAACAGAACCATGAATAACTAAATAGTCACAGCTATTTTCTTTTGTAGTAGACAAAAGGGTTTTCATTTACATTCTAGACTCTTCCTTGGTTCTAATGGAAATAAGTTGTTACTTAGATGTGTGAAAGTCCCCAAGAGGTGAAATATCATAATAGGAATCCCTAGCATTAAAGGCAAACATTGCTGTGTCTATGGTTTTCCTGAATCTTCTGCTGGCTGAGGGGCAGGGGTAACATAATTAGGAAAGTGTTGTGTGGAAGTAAGGCAGTCATTCTGCTGATAAATGGCAAGTGCCAGGACAGGTAGAAAGTCTGGAAAGTTGGGAACCAAGGCATGGAGTGAGATTGATTTATATGCTTTATAATATTTGAGGGTAAGAATTAAATGAGATAGAGTGTTTCCTTGGTGTGGAAAATCAATTAAAATGATTTTACCAGAAGGCCGGTAATCTGGTGAATATTATTCAGTCTGATAGCCACTTGGGAATATATGTTAAAGTGTTTGGCCATTCACACATCACTTATTCTATTATTAATGTTTGATTGTTAATGACACAGGATATGTTCACATGTGTGAAAAATATATATAGTCAAATAAAGAGCAGAGAAGTTCCTTTCGTTTTATGTCTCTTATTTTACAATTAAGAGAGGTGGTAAGTTCACGCAATTTGACTCTATGCATAAGGGATGTCCATTTTTAAAATGCAGAATAATTTTTTAGCAAGTTTATTTAGAAATCACCACATCTATTGATTCACAAATTCAACATCTTAGTCTTTAGGATGATTTTAGATGTCAAATAAGTAACATGTAAGGTACTTTAAAAATGGCACATTTGTGATTATTTTAAATTCTTATTTAATTCTTATTTTATCAAATGAAAAGTTTCATTATATTCCTCTTAAGTCTTCTTATGGTTATAAGGCTACTATTCTCCTTTTTTAACACAGAGAAAATAATTAGGCACAGAGCATTAAACCTTACACTTGTCTACTTTTACAAAACTGATCAATCTTTATGAAGATAATTTAGACTCCCAGTGGCCACATGGGGTAATTTTAGTTTACATGAAATAGTTTTCCTCAGAGAGCAAGTGGAGAATAAGTGGTCCTGGATGTCTCCAAAACAATGGGTTTAATAAGTTATTTGGTATTCAGAGGCAACAAGGAAAAAATAAACAAACATATCTTTGATAGCTTCCCTAAAAGATTCCTTACATAAAGCCTATGACAAAATAAAACATTTCAGAGAAAAAATCAAGCTAAGAAAAACAGGGGAGAGGATGATGATTTTAATGCCTATTGCTATTCCTCCCTCTTATCCAGTCTTCTTCCATTTATGCCCTTCTCTGTTTAAAGATTTTAAAACAGCTAACCTATACTCTAAACTCTCATTTTTATTCAGAAGAAATAAATAAACAGATTCCTTTTAAGGTCCACCCTTTGAAGTTCCTGGAGTGGCCAGAAAGACTATTTTCAACCCTTAGTCAAAAACTGAGCTCAGAACTAAAGCCAGTGTTTTCCGAACCCACAAAAAATTCCTCAAATTTTTTGAAATAATTTAGAAATTTGATTGAGTCTTATGACTCCAGGCTTCTATATTTATATCAATCTTTACACATGGTCTTCTGCCCAGGGTTGGCATAGAAATGGATGAGGTAGACCTAATGGGAAGATTCTGAAAAACAAAGGATCCTACCACCCAGATTAGCAAAGATGGGTCACAAAAGGCCGGGTGATAGCCAAGGTCTTATTACATGCTATTGTGTTTTTCCTCAAAACAGATTTGTCCATAGTTCAGTCCTGAAAACAATAAAGGGATGAATACGTTAATGAATATAAGGAAAACCTAGGAGTAGATTTTGCAAAGCATTCAGTGTTATCTATATTAAACCAATGAATGAAAGGAACCATGTCAGCCTTATTTATTAATAGAGTTTAACCTGAACTAGTCAGCCAGATTAATAAACAAAACACATACACGTAAAAAAATACAAAAACAAACAAACAAACAAAAGCCATTACACCCATAAGCAAGAATGGGGGGTTGCATGATGAACCATTAAAACTTGGAGAATGTTTTAGAAGAGTTATATACCAAGGAAAAGCTAGTGATGTGAATAGCTTATGAACCTGCAACTGCAATAGCTTCAAGGGCATATGAGATTAAGCCAGTGAAGACATACCCTAGAGCACCTAACCGACATCTTCATTATTTCCCAAGGTCCCAAGGATTTAAAAAATACAATGCACTTCCTAGGGACATTTGTGCTCAAACCCAAACATTGGA
>JAQZBX010049882.1:0-19809 GCA_029593785.1 Cabassous unicinctus
AATAGTAGAGCAGGAAATCCACTCCCTTTAAGAGCTGACAGTTTGGAGGCCATAAAGGTGAGCTGCCCATCCATGTCACCTGGAGAATTCCCTTCAATGCACATTCCAGTTGCCCTCTCCTGCCCCCAGAGTGACCCATTTCCTCCCTCAAGGACACACGCAGGCATATGGCTGGCCCCGCTTCCTTGGCCAGTTCCCTCTCTCAGGGAGATGGAGGGGGAGAGAGGAGACTCGGGCAGTGGCGCTGGGGTCGGGTTGGAGAGCCGTGTGCTCCGTTCTCCTGGTTTGGGGTCAGGGCCCGCTTCCTGAGTTAGCTGGGATCTTGGAGATCTTCTGAAATCAGACTAGGAGGAGCTTGGGTGAGTCATGGGCTTTTTCACGGTTCAGTGATAACAAAACGATTTCCGGGTAAACGTAGCTCAGCCTCTCTCTTACCCCACCCTCTGCGTCAGCCAATTGAATCACCTGGTTGGGAACGCGTGTCTGAGGGTGGCCGGCAGGTTGCAGGGGAGCTTCACGCCGTGGGGCGTCTGCCCCGCCTTGTTAAAATGTCACGACAGTTTCCTTTTAAAGAAAGTCACAGTATTCTGAGGGCTGAAAGCACACAGAAGCTTGTCTGTAAGCAGGAGCATTTACAGACCATCTGAGGCGAAACACTAAGACGGCTTAAGCTGCTTGCGGGGAGGGGAGCAAGCCCGCCCCTTGAGCACCAGGGGGTGTGAATTCAAGCAAACTGACCCTTACCCACTCTCCCTCGGCCCACTTGTGAATTCCAGAGACCAAGTAGGAGGGGAGTAAATCAAAGTCTTCAAACCAAGAGGCCCAGGCAAATCGTTGCAGTTCTTGCCAAGAGTTTCTGACAAGTAACCTTGGCCAGTGTTTGTGTGAGCTGCTCTGCCTAAAGCCAGCTCTGGGCAAGTTGAGTAGATGCCCTTAAAGATCCCTTTACATTAGAAAGAGAAGGAGGGGCATGGAGAGAGGAGAGGGAGGGAGGGAGAGAGAGAATGAGAGAGAGAGAAAGAGAGAAATTAAGAAGAAAAGAAGGGAGGGAGGGAGGAAGAAGAGAAGGAAGGAAAGTGCAACAGTGGGGTCCAGATATGCCGCAAAACTCTCTCCATCAATAAAAGGTTTTATGCTAAACCCTGGGGATCTATAATAGTCCCTTTCTGTGAGATAAATGCTAAGGCATTTGCAGAACTAGAACTCATAGAGAAGCCAAGACTTTTCTTGTCAAAACAAGGAGATTATTTTCTAGCAACCAAGTGCAGTCTCTTTGACCTTGCTGTTAGGGTAAATGACATAATATAAGAGGGAGGGAGAGATTGAAGGAGATGGTTAAAATGTGAGAATGAGAAAGATCTTTAAATATTTGTGGAGAACATACTGTATCCAGATGCTTTTAGTAAACAGCTTCACTCTTCATTGCTTCCAACTATACTGCAACAGCAGAGCAAGGTAATTTGCAGCTGCATGTTCTGTGTATGACCTGGAGGTGGTGGCTCCTGCAATGCAGGCAGCTCCTAACTCTTTGAGCTCATTCCCTGCTTTCTGAAGCTACAGACCTGGCACATGCTTGGGGGTAAAGGGTAGTGTTGGGAACACTTTGTCGTCCCGACTCAGCTGTGCTGGCAGGAGGGGCCCTGGCTCGGCTGGTAAAAGTATCTCCGGAGCAAATCATTAGCACATCTAACCTCAATATTTTGACATCCAGAAACAACATTGAGTCATGCTGGTTGTACTGTAAAGTTTTATTGCATTTTTTTTTTTTTAAAGCAGAGTCAAAAACAAGCTGGGATCATGTGAATTATCTCTTTACATGTGTCAAGCCCAAGAATTTGGCACATGGATCAAAATGATGCAATGAGCAGGGAAGCCACCAGCGGCCCGTCATTAGGGGAAAATCGCCTGGCCCCGGCGACAGCGGCCCTCCATCAGGCGGGTCACCGGTGCCTGAACCGCACACCTGGCACGGCGTCTGATCTCTAAATACCTTTGCCCTGTACTAAAAATAGAAACTCATTTAAGGAAGCAAGAAAGCCACAGGGGAAAACTATTGACCACTGCTGACACAAATTTGCAGCTTCTAGCATTTGTGTTGTCATAGCCATCCCTTCTCTCTGTGGGCCTGTGAAGACGGAGAGTCTAGACAGCATTTTCATGAGGAAAATTAATTAATTGGTTAGTCCTCTTCTACGGAAAGTTTCTGACCGAAACTACCCATCAGCTTCACCCAGATGCTTTCTTGAGTCTCTAGGCCGAACTTGCCTGAACGCAGTCCGCAGATTTTACTCCGAGTATCAGCTTTGCAAAAATGCTCGGTTAGGCTGGAGCCCAGGATGGCTGACGAGCCCGTGGCCACCCAGGCAACGAGAGCTCACCACTCGCCCGGGCATCCAAGTTCGTCAGGCATGATTTGCCTCTACTGATCATAACCCAAGCTAACACCTTTTAAAAGGTGGAACACTAAACAGATGAGAAAATCCAATAAAGTATTTCAGAAGGAAAACAAGTAGACTAAGACTGTGAGCACTAAAACAGATTATAAAGCTACAGTAATTAAAAGCATATGGCATTAGAACCGGCATGGAAAAGGAAATCAATCAGCCAGAATAAAATGTCTCAAAACAGATCTTCCAAAGTAATTTATATGATAAATGTAGTGTGTGCATTTCAAGGGGACTAGATAATTACTAAATTGTGCAAATAGGATTAACTCTTTAGAAAACAAAAAGTTTGAGATTTACCTTGTGCCTTACACCAAAGGGATTTGCAGATAGATGAAAAAGAGAAGAAAAGATTTAACATGAAATCATAAAAGAAGAAAATGTAGCTACTGTTTATATATATTTTTATGAGAAGGGAAGGCCTTTCCAAGCCTCACACAAGAGGTATAAACCAGAAGGGAAAAAAGGCTGATGAGTACAAAAGACAACCTTTTGTACCTATGTATATTTTGTGTATGCACACTCACAGACACACAGAAACAATGTGTCAAGGAGATGAATCACAGTTCACAAAAGAAAACATATACATGGCTGATAAGCCCATGAAAAAGTTCTACCTTACTAATTATCAAATAAAAAAAAAAAAGGAAATTAAAGCAATGAGCTGTCATTTCGGACTTATCAAACTGGCAAATATTTAAAATAATGTAATACCCGGTCTGGGCAATGTAGGAAAGCAGACCCTCCCACCCACTACTGGTATGAATATAATTTTTTTTTTCAATTTTTTTTGTTCTGCAGTAATTGTTCTACTGTATCCTTTCTAAAAGAATGTTTTATATGTTCACCCTTTTTTATTACACCATTCTATGAACTGAAGTTTGATTTTCTCTAGAGAAAGCTGGTGATGCTATTAGGGGTCAGAAACAAGAAACACAGACATCCAGATTAAAAGTGACATCGAAACCATTTCCCTGGGGGCCATTTCCCTGATTGTGCGTCACAATCAGTCTGCGTCATTTACATCTTGTGGTGGGAATGGCAGACACTGGGGGCTGGCTGCCCCAACAGTTGTCCGTGCATCTCTTTCCCTTAGTACATTTTCATGATAAGAGCTGAAAAACCTCCATCCTCGCTTTCCCCACCTGCAGCATGGTGTCCATGTGATGTGAATCTGCACAAAGAGCTTTAAGGAGCTCTAGCGTTCCTGCTAGAGGTCCTGGGACCAACTTTGCTTTTCTGACACAAAGAGCTATGTCACTGGGGGCCTCTCTTCCTTGCTTCTTCCCATCTTGAATGAGGATGTGAAGCCTGGAGCTAGGGCAGTCATTTTGTGACCATGAGTGAAGGTCAAGGGTATCACAGAGACTTTAGCTCTGACATAGAGTCCCTCAGCAGCTTCCAGTCTCCTTGTTATAGAAAAAAAGCTATCTCCCATTTGTCTAAGCCAGCATCAACCTGGTTTTCTATTTTAATAGAAAATGCATTCTTAATTGATCCAAAAAGTAACAACTGTTAGAAAGCCTTTCACAAACATATAATATATATCCAATCCCTTAATCCATAAAAATGAAAGGGAAAAAAATAGTGTGCATCCAGATGATGTTGAGGCAGAATAACACTTAAATTTACTTCATTAAATGAATAATGGTAAGTCTATACAATGAAATAATACATAGCCATTATCAAGCATATTTTAGAAGATATTTATTGATAGAAGAAAATTGTCACTGTATAATAAAGAGGAAAAAAGCAGCATATAAGCCAGAATACACAGTATCTGGCCACTTCTGCTATTGAAGTTGGAGACCACTGAAATCTTGTCCAGCCTCGCATTCCCAGTTCCTGGTGCAAAATCTGCCATAGATTAGTGTGTGTTTGTAAAAATTGTGTTAAATGAATTAATATGTCAAAGAAATGTAATGAACTGCTATTAGTGGGATTTTCCTTTTGCTTTTTGCATTAAGCATTTGCTTGTTGCTTTTCTTGTTTATATTTTGGCACTAAATATATACCTTTTACAGTGGGGACCATTAAAAAACCCTCTTGACCTTTGCATCGGTTAAGAGCACGCTCACCGTCCTGCGGGCATCTGCTGGTGTCACTCCACCCTGCCCATCCCAGGTCCACCTGCTGCTCTCCCCCTGCTGCTGAGCTGCCTCCCCTCCCCCCAAGGCTTCTGTTCACTGTCCTCCTCTCTCTTCAGCCCCCCACCCATAACGCAGATGCACCTGCTCTGCAGCCACCATCTATGCTCCCTCATCGTCTATTTTAGGCTTGACAGAGTAACAACAAGCTACATGAGCAGGTACTTTTTCTCCCTTTCAAGATAGTATTTTCTGCAGAAAATGCCCCTAGTGTATTCCAAATTAACATAAAATGGCAGGAATTTGAGGGTGAAGCTGCCCCATCCTAATCCACTGGCTTGTTCTCCAGTGTGAAGGCCATTTTAATGGAGATGGGGTGGGAGGAGGGAGGAGGGGGTGGTGAGGACAAAGTCGCCCCCTGACTCTGCTTCTCCCTGGTTCCTTTGCAGGGAGCTTTTTGGGACGTGCAGGGGGGAGACTCCTTCCCACTTTCTGTTCCCAGTTACCTTTTTAAAAGCTGATTGTTCTGCTGAGGGTGCTTGTCTTACGAAAACCCTGCTCTTGTCATCAACACCACTTTTTGAAACATATCCCACACCCCCTCCTCCCCCTCCTCTCGCCCCCGTGCTTTTCTGCACGGTAAGAGTTCCCTGCGCGGCCATTTTGGAAATCTCGGGCCTCAGAGCATGCGCAGTTTCAGAAGGGAAGGAAAGGGGCCGAGAAGGACAGAGCAATAGAAGGTGATTACGTGTTAGTATCAACAAAAATAATAAAGTCCCACATTTACTAATAATAATGATCAGAATAAAACCCAACATTTAAAGGACTCAACTAAGGGCATTGGGTGCGTTATTTCATACAATACTCCAGACAAAAGTCATATAATTATTATCCCAGTTTTACAAATGCTAAAATGGAGACCTAGAGAGGTTAAAGTACATATCACTGTATGTACTCAACATTTAGCTAAAATGGCTGAATTTATACCCATTAGAGCTTCATTTCAAGCTGCAGGCAGCTTAAAAGAAATAAAGATAAACAGCTCTGGGAGTATTATCAGGCTATTGGTCTCATATAACTCAAAGTACTTCCTTTCCGATTCTGTTCCTTCTAATGGCTATGAGATGTCAGAGCTAGACTGACCACATGTCAGTTTGGAGGGGGTGTGGGGTTGTGACACGGAAATAGATGGTTCTGGAGCATCTAGGACAATGCTAGGGCATTTATAGCAACTTGACGATGAGCCCTGGGGGCGCAGGTAGGAAAATGAGGAAAAGTAACACAGAAGGGTAAAAAATGACAAATTCACAAGCTTTGTGAGGACAGTCCTCTCTTCTCCGTGTCTTCTTCCCTCCACCATGGTCCCAAAACCCCAAGGTCGTTTTTGGATCAACGATGTTCTCCTTCTGCTACAGTAAGAGCTGAGCAGGGTTTTCTGAGCAGTTTTGGCAGCTCAGTCACCATTTATATCTTCTCAAAAAATCTTTTACAAGAAATGTGCTTTCATTTCCAAACATCCATCTGAGATGTATGCACCAAGCACCTGTTGAGGACACAGTTGAGAGACACTCGTTCTTGAGGGCTCCTGATACTAGCATTCCAGCTTGGGCGTTTGTCTTCCATGGAAGTAGAGGTTCCATATCTTCTGGAAGACATTCACAGGCTTCCCTGTCGGGCACTCAGCTGAGAGGGAGTGGGTGCTCCCTCAGGGATTTCCTATCAGACACGGATCAGATGCTGTGGGCATTCGTGCCTGCCCCAAGGAGAAGGGAGAGAAAGGGGAGAGAGAGGAGAGCTGTTTGCTTCCCTGCTGCAGCTTTCTCAAATGCCGGCCACAGACCTTATAGCTGGTGAGACACCCCACAAACCCCAACTCACCCAGGCAAGCCTGGGGACGATTCTCCAGGCTTGTACCCCAACATCCTTCACCCCCTCACCATTCTGCCATCTGCCCACATGAGGCTACAAAGACGTTCCATGGGCGGGTAGCGGCCACTGCCAACAGCCAGCCAGTCTTTGCTGTGCCCCTCACTATACTTAGGGAAGGGTTCCTGGAGCTGGGCCCAAAAATAGACACAGGAACAGGCCGAAGAAGCAGAAGCACACACCATGCCTTCTCTACTCTGTGAGCTGTGGGTTCAAAGCTGGGTGAGGCATGGTCCTTGCCCTCCAGAAGCTGCCAGGCCACATGTGCCCAGCCCATGGCACAGCCCTCGCGGGACACCAATCCTCCTTGCAGGAGAAGATACCAAGGCTCACAGAGGGCTGCTCAGAAGAAGACACCGAGGCTCACAGGGGGCTGCTCGTGTTCACAGCCAGCTAAGATGGGTTCTTCCAGCTCCCCTCTCGTTGCAATCTTCCATTAGATAATCCAAGTGGATGAAGGGGGAAATGCCAGAGAGACATACTACACATGGTATTCATCTCCTCTTACCTATTAAAAGAAAAACAACCTTTTTAACCTTGTTGGAAACCCACATTAAAGATGCACACCTTTCTCTGCACCTGTCCTTGCACGTACTGTTCCTGCCGAGTCACGCTCTTTGCTGGCTTGTTACCACACACCCTGTTCGTCTCCGCATCTGTGAGCATCGGGTCTTGTGCTGTTTGATATTCTTGCTGGATCTCATCAAATTGAGTTGAAGACGGAAAGTGTGAGATTTTGCAGATCTACAAAGCAAAGGAAGTAAGGTTTACAGCAGTGTTTTCCAAAGTAAAAACGTCATAGGCGTTTAGGGGGGCTCTGTAAGCTTGCGGGGTAAACCCAGGCCAGCTTCTGTCCACAAGCAGTGGAGACTCACAGACTCGTCTGCATGTGCGTATGTGTGTGTGGCTGCTACAGCGGGCAACTAGCCAACAGATTTAGACAACTTGCACGAGAGTGTGAAGGACCAAAATCCACAGAGACAGACAAATTAGATTAAAATGTATTTGTGGAAATGTAAAGGATTTCACGCATGTGTCTGCCTGTATCTCAAATAATGGCAAAGGCAGAGAGAGGTTGACAGTTTGCAAGGAGCAATTCCCGTCTCTTGTGCGGCACTCAGAGCTGTAGCAGCCAACACGAGCTGGCCAGGTCCGCGGCCTCTGGGTTTCTTTGCATGACCTCAGAGAGAAAGGTTGCTGCTGGGTCCAAGTAATACATCAAAATAGCAAGAAATTTCACAGCGTATGTTTGTACCCTGTTGTGCAAACAGTGTTCAGAGATACTGCATGGAATCTTATTTCCATAGCTATGAAGCTATAAATATGAAATTTATATTCATTTGGAAACGTTCCAGTTGTGAATGGGAGACCAGAGAGCAGCACTGGCAGTGAACAAACGGAGCTGGGACAAGCAGATTTCCATGTGCAAAAGAATGAAGCCGGTCCCCTTCTTCACACCACACACAAACTTAACTCCAAATGGATCCAAGACCAACTGCAGGCACCAAACTGTTAGAGGACTGGCTGGGGTGGGGGCAAATGGCAGCAGCTTAAAGAAACAAGGAAAGCGTTTGGGAGCACAAACAGTCTCCTTAGAATAAACCCCTTCCTGGGCTTTGACTCTTGGTTACTTTCTTTGCCAAGTGAAATGTTTCCTTCTGTTCCATTATTGACCCAGCGAGTTACATGGTGTAGTTTTTAATGAAAAAATTTGTCCAAAGTGTTTCCAATAGGAGGCTGATGTTTGCTCCACTCTCTTTAAAACAAGCAGCGATCAAGAGCGTGGGCTAGTTGACTGACGAAATCGCAGGGACTGCATTTCTGTTTTCAAAACAGCAAATGATACTCATAAATTGTTGCACAGTATTTAGTCTGATTTATCCACATTTACGTGTGTGGATGTGTGTGTGTGTGTGTGTGTGTGTCTTGTTTTTGTTCCTAGTCCTGGAGTCCATCTTCACTTTTGTATTCATTTTGTTTATATTTCCAAAATGCAAATCCTGACTTTCTGCCTGGGGACACGACAGAGCCCTTCCTCACAAACACCAAGGCAACAGGAAACACAGATTTCCACCAAAGCTGCTTCCAGCTTCTATTAGGCACAATGATTTTCATTTAACAGTTGCCCAGAAAATAAAATGCTTCTGGTTTGCAAAGTGAAATAGGAAACTTTGAAATCCACCTGAAGGAATGGGAGAAGCAGGGCTTAGGGGTCTCTTTACTTAAATATATATATATGCAGTTTTAAAAATACATATTTATATGTTTTAATGTATATGTATATATAAACAGTTGGCTGGTTTCCAATTAAGATGCACAAAGCTTTGATCAGGAAGTTGAGTTTTAAAACATACCACCAATGGCCCTACCGCTATCCTCTTTCCTTTCTATATGGGAAATAATTTGAGTTCTTTTGTAACTAAAATTGCTCCCATATTGTTCTAGCTTGGGGTCCATAAATCACTGTATAGTTTTTCCTATGAGATTAAATCATACAAGACTCATCTGAAAATGCAAAGACTTTCTTTTAGAGGTACAATCCCAGAGTACTATTATCAATCCCTAAGAGCAGAGAACAGCCTTTGGAGGAAATGACAGAGGACAGTCAATTGTTGACACCGTGAAGGCAAAGACAAAGATTCAAGGAGCATGGTCCTGCTGAGGCCGGTGGTCCCGGACGGCATGCTGGAGCAATGGCAGCCTCGGCGGCACAGGCATTTTTAGGATTCTGGGTACTTCCAGGTGGGTGGGATGGAGTAAGGATGCCCCTCAAGGAAGAGGTGGGTGGTGAGACAGCAAGAAGTCTGCCTTCCAGATGATTCTCCCTAGGAACAGGGCTATGCTGTCCAGGTAAGGACTTGGCCTTTCAGATTCCTGTGAATTGTGATTATCAGTCTCTAGGAGGATGATTGTGATCCCACCACCCATGACATTTCAGCATTTACCACAGTAAGGGTGGCTGGTCTTCTGGGCCTCCCTTCTGCTTAGCATGAAAGAACCACAGAAATGAAGTCAATTATGCACCATCCGTCAGCGCTTTGCTCAAACTGTATTTCAAAATAAAGAGTTCTCTGGAAACGTGTACTTCTCTAGTACATTTGGAAGAAGACATCTGAGATAAAAAGACTTCAAGCTACTAGCAAGCAGTATCACTCCTGGCAATGAGTCTAAATCTGCCCATTTAAAAGAAAATGTTGGTAGAAGAACATCAAATATTAAAAAACAAATTATGCCATCTTTCATACATTTTTTGAGAGGGAAGTTGTAACATTAAGATTTGTAGTAAGTCAGTTTGGGTTTCTCTTCAAAATGTTTGGAACCCATGATGAAGATGTGTTAAGTTCAGCAAATTTATCTTTCCGTTGGTGAAATAGTTCCTTGAGAAATGAGATGGCAATGCATGTCAATTTCATAAAATTGACTTCTGTCTTTCCTCATTTGGTATTTAATTGGCAATGAAACATTTTCCACAGATTGAAATAGACACCAAAGGATCTCATTTATAACCCATTGGGACAGGAGAGTATATGGCTGCTGAATGATTTCCATTTCCTTGGAAATACAGAAATGAACCAGAATGGGCCAAGTAAAAAGTGTTTTGACAGCCATCTAACAAGGTGATTCGTAGGAGGGGTCTATGACACTTTCAGACATGAGCACCCTGAGAGCATTTTTATGATTATGTGTGAACGTACACTGTTCTGGGGCTATGTTTTCCATCAGCTTTTCAAAGACCACTCCAAAACGGTTAAGAACAACTGATGTAAAGTGAAAGAGTCAGTTAACAAACAGAAGCGTATTTTGGAAAGAACAAATATTGTGGATCTGAGTAATTGCAGCAGAGGAGGGGTTTGTTTACCCCAGTGTTTCCTGGGAACCTGGCAGACAGCCTCATTCCCATGTGGGATGACTGAGCAGTCTCCTCGCTTTGTGTCTTAAAGGCCCTGAAGGCAAGCACTTCTTCCAGGGTTTTACAAACAAATGACAGGATAAAAGGCTTAGACTGACCATCTCCAAAAACTGAGATGAACGAATCCAGGAAAAGGAGGGAAAAAAGTGAGGAGCCTTCCACAGAGTGCAGACCAACCCTGCTTCATAATTGAAGTCTGACGTTATGGTGACCCGAGAGCCTGTATCGCAAACAAACTCAACACTTTGCAATTGTGTTGGATTTCATGCCCATGAGAGGATTTCGGCTGGCCTACCGATTCTGAGGTTGAAATCTTTCTGTATTAGTTTGGTCGAAACACAGAACTGAAGATAGCGAAGACCACAAAGCTCATGGCTGTCTCAGTCTGCCGGGGCTGCTATGACAAATACGCACAACGGGTGGGCTTCAACAGTGGTTTTGGTTCTGACGCTGGAAGAAGGTCAAAATCAAGATGTCAGAAAGGCTGACTTTCCTCCTGAAGACTCAGCCTTCTAGCACTGCAGTCCTTGGGGTTCTTTGGCTTGTATTTCTGCCTCTCCTTTTTCACTTCCATGACTTCCAGGTTCTCTTGATAAGACCTCCTGTAATCTGAATTAAGGCCCACCCTGCTTAGGGTGGCCACACTTTAACTAAAAATAACATCTTCAAGAGGTCCTGCTTACAATGGTTCACACCCACAGGAGTGCCGATTAAGATTAAGAACACGTCTACACCGGGTGCATAATTCAGTCTCTCACACACAAAGCCCACTTAGAGGACAAAGATATTGATTCTTCTTTTTTTTTTTTTCCTGGTTTATAAACTATATTGTGGCTGAAAGGGGTAGTCTAGGGACATGAATGCCAACCGAAAGGAAGCTAGAGGATAATCTAGGGACTGAATAACAGTGAACCCGGTGGCAGATGAGGATTGTGGTATTACAAATACAAGAATGTTCTCCTATAACTAGAACAAATGTCCGTCACTATAACCTGGTGGTAAGAATATGGTGATGCATGGGGAAAAAGCAATTAATGTAACTTATGTACTACAGTTAACAGCAGTATTGTAATATTCTTGCATCAATGTCAAAGAAGTTACTATATCAATCTGAGGGTCAATTAGGGTGTATGGGATTTTTTCTTTTGGACTAAGGAAAACATTCAAAGTTTACTGGGGCAATGATTATAATAATAATAAACAAAAAAGAGACAAACAAGAAAATTCTTTACCTCTCAATCTCTCTATGCTGCTTCTGCTGTACATAGCTGCTATTTCTGCTATTTTGCACAATTATTTATTTATTACACCAATTCCTGCATATCAAATGCCCACTGTCCTCCTCAAAGCTGCCAATTCAGTAGTCTTCACAGTTCTGATAACAATGGCTGGCCTTTGCCAAGCACTCACCATGTGCCTCAAAGTGTCCAAGCATGCCACACGACTCACTTAATTCTCACACCAACTCTGTAAAGGAGGATTGATTATTCTCCCCAGCTTACAGATGAGGAAACTGAGGCACAGGGAGCCCAAGATTGTGCAGTAATAAGGCGCAGAGCTGAGATTCACACCCAGGCAGCCTTGGCCCCAGGGTCTCTGTTCCCAACTGCCTCTTGCAGTCTCGTGCATTTGTTCCTGTCCTACAATGCATGTGCAGCTCAAAACACCACTTGTAGGGGCCGGATGTGGCTCAAATGGTTGGGCATCCGTCTGCCATTTGGAGGGACGTGGGTTCGATCCCCGGGACCTCCCAGTAAAATAAAAATATATATATAGAAGGCGCATGGGCTGCCAGGCTCTGTGTGCTGGTGAGCCGCCAGGCCCCGGGAGCCATGCAGCAAGATGATGATGTAAAAAGGAAAGAGACAAGACGAGATGCTCCGAAATCTCCGAAAACCAGGAGCCAAGGTGGCGCAGATGGCAGAACATCTCTCTCCTACATCAGAGGTCTTCAGGATCGAATCCTGGTGAAGACTGGAGGAGGAGGATGAGAAGAGATGAAACAGACACAGTTAATTGCCCAGCGATGGACACAAAACAGCAAATGGGGAAGGGGGGTTTAAAATGGATCAAGTAAATAAATAAATCTTTAAAAAAAAACAAAAAACACTGCTTGTAGCTTTTTCCCCCCAGAAGTCCATTCAGAGCCTGCATTTATTATTTTTAAATTGGCTTCCTCAGAAGGCATATTGGTTTTTTACTTTAAGTCAAATGTAATTCAACATCTTAGCTGCCTACTAAGGTGGTTGACATCCTCGGCTAATGCTAACTTAGTGAGGTAGGACTGTAATGTAACAAGGCAGATGCTCAGGGAGTTCCTCACAGACCTCCTCCAAACACAATGGCCAAAAGGGGTGTAGTCAGCGATTCCAGGATGCAGGAAACTGCTCTATGCTAACCAAATTGACAGTACTAAAAATGTAACAATAGTGATTCCTGGAATCTCCAACAATGATTATGTTGTAATTTCATGGGTTTACCCCCTACCTGCATTTGAAACATATAGCATCCACAGGTTAAAATAAACTAATTTTAAAAATCATAACCATGCTAAAAACACTAGATGAATGGCTTCACGGACCATGAACAGAATGGGTTGCATAGCAGATAGTGGGAACAGACATGCATGAAACTGATAGCTAAAGCGGGGCTCCCCATTTAAGGGGGGGGGCTCCTTGCTCTTGCTGGGCTGCTAAGCCACATGAAGCTGCTGTCGGTAAGGCAGGAGGGAGTAGAGACTGCTGCACAATCAGGAAGTGAGCACACCCATGCTGGCTTAGGAACGGGAGCTGTGACCGCCCCACAGAACACATCAATAGAAGACCCGGTTCTGAACTGGGGACCCTGGTAAGATGGAAGCAGCTGTGAACTGTCCAGATAGAGAACATCTATGTGGAAACATAGAGACATATGGACACACAAACCCTTCTCAAGGTGAGCTTGAAAACTAAAGCAAGAAAAAGACATTATGAAATAAAAAGAACCAGGAATGTATGAACCCAGAACAGGGGAGATTACAAAAGACGAGTACTACAACTCAGAGGAAGACATATTAACTAAAATTTAAAACTAAATAGAAGGGACAATAAATACTAGACTTGCCATAGCCACAGAATTAGAGTGCTGCATATTGGACTGAATGACGGATGCAGATAAAGCACAGAGATCAATGTAAAAAATGGAAGAGAAGCCAGGCAGCACGGAGGGCAGATTGAGATGCAGACAATGGACTAGTGAAGAATAAGCTGTTTGTAAAAGACAGAATATCTGAAGTGAATGTAAAAGTAAGAGAATGTTTTAAATTCATGAATTTTAAGGCTCCCTATTGCTTAGCCAATGGTTCTCCAACTGTTAATGAATCACCTGAAGTATTTGCTGAAAATGCAGATTCCTAGGTCCCATCCCAAAATGCTGATTCAGTAGGTCTGGTTTCTAAACCTCGTCATCCAAGGTGATCTGAATATCAAACTAGAACATCAGATTCTTTAGCCTTCAGCCTTGTGATCAAAACCTTTCACCTCAGATTGTCTTTCTTAACTTAGGTTTCCCTGATTCCCCAACAAACCATACTTTTTGTTTCACCATGCCCCCCGTGTCCAACACTGATTTCTACTAAAGGATAAGCTTCTTGAACACATGGATAACATCTCATACTAGCCCTGCAGCACTTGGTATGGCAGGCTGGAATGGAGGGCTATATCGTTTTCCCATCTATGAATAGTTAAAGTGTGGGAAAAATAAATAAGATGAGAGTGGATAAAGTAGCAGAGAGAGAGAGAAACAGAGGACTGAAAGAGGTAGAAGTCTGCCAAGGAAGAAGAGATGAGAGGAGACAGGAAGAAAGAAGCAGAGTAGAAGAGAAAGAACGAGGAGAGCAGAAAAGCACGACTTGCCCTATTTATTGCTTCCCAGGCCCCAAAGTCGGGGTAGGCCAGGGTGCACCTAAGCCGTTGTTTCTGCAGCAGGAAAGATGAAAGTCAGACAAAATAATCCAGAGAAGTGCTGAACTGTGTCAGTTAAGTCCTGAGGGGTTATTAGGCTTTACTTTCCTCAGCTGGGGAGGAAAGTCTTCAGCTGAAGTCCATTAAGCAAATTAAAAAGCAGAAGAAAAATAAACATAGATTGATGTGGATAGTAGTTTTATGAGGGAAAGGAAGCAGTTAGTTCTGACAAGCTCCCAGGCCATTACTTATAGTCTTGGATCCTCAGCCCTTAAAACTTTTAAGATACTGTTCTCTCCAAGAGACCCTGCTGACAGTGATAAAAGAAAGATAATAGTTTGTTTTTTTTCCCCAACAAATACAAGAGCTGGTACAAAGTAAAGTAAAAATATAATCTACATTGTTTCTTGGCACAATTCCTGCCACCAAGCCATTTGCCCTTTTGTCTCCAAGCAAGGAATTGAGCAATAAATAATAAATCCAATACTGATACATATACTGTACATGCTACATAGTATTTGTAGCTTAAAACAAAATCACATCAGTGTACATTCCCCCCAAGAGAGAAACTTGCATATTAGAGAATCACTGCAAATTCATAACTTTTTGTGAAAAATTATTCCTGGTATCTAAAAACTAAAGCATTTTATATGTTCCAAATCCCTAATAACATAAATTTTTTAAAAATTGGTTTTACATCCATGATGTACAAGGCACCACATTTGGTCCTTTGATGCATGCAAAGAAGTTGAACAATGAATCTAGATTCAGATAATCGTCCTTGCATATGACTTTGTGAATTTATTTTAGACTCTTTAAAGCCATCAGCTTCTGGTCAACCAAGATGATGGCAGTGTAAGACAATCCATAGTGCCATTCTCCCACAAAATCAAGCAAAATTGGCAGAATCATCTTCATCAGAATTCCAGAAAATAATTAAAGAGTTGCAGTAACTAGGCAAGTACAGAATCAAGAAAATTCCACTTAAAAAAATGGTAGAAGCAGCTCATGGCATCCTCTCTGGCCCCTCCTCCTCCCCCAGTGTGATATGGAGCCAGGCTGAACTTCCATTGTGGCTCCCTGGCCCTGTTCCAGAGGACACAGAGTAACCCCTATGTGCATAATGGGGTGCCTCTGTGTTGGGGCAAATCTATTGAGTGGCAACATGAAAGACAGAACCAGGAAACTTGCCTCTGACTCACTCTCCCTAAACGTGCTCTGCAATCAGAAGAAGGTGGACAGCTAAAACAATGTAAGAAACAAGTCTGAGTGGAAAGGATTAGCTGCCTTCAGTCACACAAAAGAGCACCCAGGATGGGGAGAAAGTTTATTTCACAGGGAGTAGATAGGTCATTGGAATTCCTGTAAATGGGGATTCTTAAGGACACTTAGCAAGCATAAGCCCAGGACAAGACTCAGGATCAGAGAAGACAGAGGCCCCTGCACTTCACTTTTGCCTTGGGCTGATCTCCCTGTAATTTGCAAGAAAAGATTACAAGACAAAGAAATGGAAAATGATGGCCCATCCAAAGGAACAAGATAAAAATCCAGAAAACACCAATGAAGAAGACCAGAATATGGACATAACAAAGAAAGATTTTTTAAAGTGATCTTAAAAATACTCAAGGAGATGAAGGAAAACACAGAAGAAGAACTAAAGGATATCAAGAAAACAATGAATGAATAACATGAGAATCTCAGTGAAGGGATAGAAATTTGTTATGAACCAAACAAAAATACTGGAGTTGAAGTCCAAAATAACTGGTATGAAAAATCCCCTAGAGGCTTTCAAGAGCAAATTGGAATTGGCAGAAGGAAAAATTCGTGAACTCAAAGATAAGCCAAATGAAATGATTTGGACTGAGGAGCAGAAGGTGAAAGAATGGAATTGGAGTTCCAGAAGAAGAAGAAAGAGACAAAAGAGCAGAAGGAATATTCAAATAATAGAGGCAGAATATTTACCAAATTTAATGAAAGACATGAATATGTACATTCAAGAATCCCAATAACTCCAAACAGGATAAATTTGAAGATAACTACACCCAGACACATAGCAGCCAAACAGTTGAATGCCAGGGACAAGGAGAGAGTTCTGAAAGCTGTAAGAGAGAAGCAATGTGTTATGTGCAAGGGAGTCCCAATAAGATTAGTTGCCATTTTCTCATCAGAAACCAAGATGGCAAGAAGGCAGTGGGGGGAGTGGATGTGGCTCAAGCAGTTGAGCACCTGCTTCCCACATGGAAGGTCCCTGGTTCAATCCCTGGTGCCTCTTAAAAACAAACAAACAAAAACAACAAGCAAACAACCGAAAAAACCAACTCAGGGGAACTGATGTGTCTCAGTGGTTGAGCACCGGCTTCTGACATACAAGGTCTGGGATTCAATCCCTGGCCCCAGTACCTCAAAAAGAAAAAAAGAGAAGTATTTGGGGGAAGTATTTGGAAATCACATGTCCGATAAATGTTTAATATCCAGAATACATAAAGAAATCCTACAACTCAACAACAAAAAGACAAACAACCAAATTTTTTAAAATGGACAAAAGACTTATTCATTTCTCCATAGAAGATATATAAATGGCTAATAAGCACATGAAAAGATGCTTAACATCATTAGCCATTAGGGAAATGCAAATCAAAACCATGAGATACTATTTCACATCCTTGAGAATGCTGCTATTTGAAAAAGGGAAAAAAAACAAACAAAGAGAAAATTACAAGTCTTAGAGAGGATGTGGAAAAATAAGAACACTCATTCATTGCTGGTCAGAATGTAAAATGTTGCAGCCACTGTAGAAGATGGTTTGGCAGTTCCTCAGAACAGTAAGTATAAAATTACCATATGACCCGGTAATCCCACTACTAGGTATATACACAAAAGAATTGAAAGCAGGGACTAGAACAGATGTTTGCACACTGATGTTCACAGAGGCAGTATTCACAATTGTCAAAAGATGTAAGTAACCCAAGTGTTCATCAACCGATGAATGGATAAATAAAATGTGGTATATGCAGACAACGGGATATTTTTCTGCCATAAAAAGAAAAGAGATTATGATACAGGCAACAACATGAATGAACCTAGAAGACATCATGTTGAGTGAAATAAACCAGACACAAAAGGACAAATATTATATGTTCTTACTGATATGAAATAATTAGAAAAAGCAAATTCATAGAGCCAGGATCTAGAACACAGGTTACCAGAGGTCAGGGTGGAGGTAGGGAATAGGAAGTTAATGCTTAATTGGTACAGAGTTTCTGTTTGGGGAGATGGAAAAGTTTTTGTAATGAATGATGGTGATGGTAGCACAACATGTGAATGTAAGTAACACCTCTGAATTATATAGTACAATGTGGTTAAAAAGGGAAATTTTAGATTGCATATATGTGACTAGAATAAAATTTTAGAGAAATCATAGGGCTGTACTACACAAGTAGTGAACCCTAAGGTAAACTATGGACTATAGTAAAATAATCATAATAATAGTTTCATCAACTGTAACAAAGCTAACACACTAATTCAAATTGTCAATACTAGGGAAAACTGTGATTGAGAGGGGCATATAGGAACTCTGTATTTTTGCATGATTTTTCTGTAAACCTACAACTTCTCTAATAAAATAAAGCCACCACTTGGACTTTGTCTCCCAGGCAAGGAGTAATCCCGAGGGCAATGAATTTCTGAGCTCAGTCCATATTTCCTAAGGGGCAGGGGTGAAGCCAGCATTAGATTTTCCATTTCACATTCTCTGACAGATTCAGAGGCCCTGAGCTCTTCTTTCCCTTACCCCAAGGTTACGGAAACGCAGCCTGGTAGCAGCCTGGCTCCCTAGCAGATTCACATGGGCCCCTGGCTCCTCTCCAGGACTCAGGGCTGCAAAAGGTGGGGGCCGGGGTGAGTGTGTGTAAGGATGCCTAACTACAGGATAGTCCTTGAATTTTCTAAGCCATGTAAATTCATTATTTCAAAATTCTTAAATTTTTTAAAGTTTAGGCATCCCAAATACAGCAAAATTCTTAACTTCCCAATATCTCTAGTTTTCTTTCATACTGAACATGTGTGTGCATAATCACATTGTGTATATTCCAAAAGGGAAAAAAAACAAATGTGAGTCACCTAAAACCATCAAAACATGAGAAATATTATTTTGCGAAAATGTTGCAGCATTTTTTAAAAGGGAAAAAATCAAGTTGCACTAATTTTTAATAGATAAAAGCACATTTCCATCTTTTATGTACAATTATTTACAAAGGAGAGTGTCTTTAAAACATAAGGAATCAGATTCTCCATCAACCAAGGAAATATCTTCAATTACTCTCCAAAAAGCGTCCATGCTTGTTGCTGGTCTCTCAACACTTAAAACCAAATTAATTCTGGTTATTCTTTTTAGGAGGGCACAGAAAATACATAATCAGTTTAAATCCACAGAAATCCCAAACCTCATCTTTGCCAATCATTTAAACATCTTTTCTCTTGAAATATTTTACAAGAACTATCTGGGGGAAAAAAAAAAAGGCAGATTTGGGCTTCTTCTTTGCCTGCCTTTTCTCACTGGTTAGTGGAGACGCTAATGACGAGAAAAACATATGAATTGTGCAAAAACCAGAGGTGGGAGGTTCAACAACTCCCCAAACTGGTTTATCAGTGAAAGGAAACATATAAAGGTGCAAGGGTTTCTCAAATCCCTAAATGGAATTAGGAACAATAAACTCCTGGAAGTGCGCATGATATTTCATATTAATGGTTTTAAAATAAAAACTTGAGCAAAATTTGTTTCTCAGAGAGTTTTATTGACTCTATTCATGAATTGGGGAGATTCCAATGGCCATGAGGTAGAGAGAAATTCCGCTGAACAAAGAGAGCAACAAACTTTCATAGACAGTAAAAGGGAGAAAATCTTCATTGGTTAATGCAGAGTACATTTCCTAACGTGGTTAGTGCAGGTGGTTACTTAGCAACGAGGAAGTTAGCTGGCACAGGAAGAGGGAGTTGGCAGTAGCTGATTGGCTGCTTTAAATTCTGTTTCCTGGTGAACTGGGCATTTATAGGGAATAGCAACTTACTTTAGACTTTGGTTTTGCCGTCATGGGGTTTAGCACAAGCACCTCCATGCTGTCAGCTGAGTCTGTGGTTGACCTAATATGAAATCATCTGGGTGAGCAAGTGGAATTTCAGACTTTTCTTATGCAACTCCATCCGTGGCCCAAACTACTGTGGGCACCCAGATTTGTAACCAGTGTTATATTTTGTCACATGTTAAGATGTGTAAGGCAAAGTGTGTACACATGAAATGTGGCTATAAAAGCAGGCACTGGCCATGTGGTGGGCCTTAGGAGATCAGTTAATAATCCTTTTGCCTTCTGGCTTTGGAGAGCTGGGGCGGTCTGCAGAATACTCAGGGGCTTGCGAGGTTCCAGAGATTTGGACTGAAGTGGGGTGAAGAAACTTTTTTTTCCATAGAGATTGTGAAAGAAATAACTTCTAAAGGAGATACAGTG
>JAQZBX010049883.1:0-19805 GCA_029593785.1 Cabassous unicinctus
ACAGAGAGCATACAACGAACAGACACAGAGAACAGACAGCAAATGAAAACAATGAAAGGGGGGGAAATAAATAAATCTTTAAAAATATATTTTAAAAAAATGAAGCATTAACAGAATTTGAAAAAAATACCCTAGTATAAGAGACAATAGAAACAAGCAGAAAAAAGAAACAAGGGAAAACAAACAATACAGAGCCCACCCCCCCAAATCCTATAATAATACTCTTAGAGAAAAAAGAAAAGTTATAATATATAATAGAATGATATATGAAAAAGAAACAGGATAATTTTTGCAAATTAAAACTATGACACCAAAAATTAAATATTTAACATGTGGGTTAGAAAATAAAGTTGAGGATATCTTCCCAAGAGTAAAACAAAAAATTAAAGATCCAGAAAATGGAAGAAAAGATATTAAAATTAGAGGCTCACTGCCACTAAATCCCTATAAAAGAGAAAGAGATTGAGCATCTGAGTAAACTACATCCTAACCAGATGCCTAAACACCAGCAAAAAATTATGAGCCATACTAAGAAAATAGAAGACATGGCCCAAGAAAAGGAATACATCAAAGGCCTTGAAGAGATGCAGAATTAGAGAGAACTAATCAGTGAGATGAGCACAAATTTCCAAAATCAAATTAATGAGTTGAAAGACAATATAGTTAAAGAGATAAATGATATCAAGAAGACACTGAGCGAACGCAAAGAAGAATTTGAAATCCTGAACAGAAAAGTAACGGAGCTCATGGGAATGAAAGACATAATAGATAAGACCAAAAACACATTTGAGGCACACAACAGCGGACTCAAAATGATAGAAGAAAGAATAAGTGATACCAAAGACAGAGCAGCTAAAATTGAAGAGAGAAAAGAACAGAGAGAGAAAAGAATGGAAAAAATCGAGCAGGGGATCAGAGAGTTGAATGACAACACAAAACGCAACAACATACGTGTCATGGGAGTTCCAGAAGGAGAAGAGAAGGGAAGAGGGGCAGAAAGAGTATTTGAGGAAATAATTACTGAAAATTTCCCAACTCTCATGAAAGATATGAACTTACATGTCCAAGAAGCACACCGTACCCCAATCAGAATAAATCCAAATAGACCTATGCCAAGATACATACTACTCAGAATGTCAAATGTCAAAGATAAAGAGAAAATTCTCAAAGCAGCAAGAGAGAAGCAAATCATCACGTACAAGGGATGTCCAGTAAGACTTAGCGCAGATTTCTCTTCAGAAACCATGGAGGCAAGAAGACAGTGGCATGATACAATTAGGAAACTGAAAGAAAAAGCTGCCAGCCAAGAATTCTTTATCCAGCAAAACTGTCCTTCAAATGCGAAGGTGAGCTTAAAATATTCACAAACAGAAACTAAGAAAGTTTGCAAAAAAGAATCCACATTTGCAGGAAATATTAAAGGAAGCCTTAGAACCTGAAAGAAAAAGACAGGAGAGAGAGGCTTGGAGGAGAGTATAGAAGAAAGAACAGCAGAAAGGATAACCAAAACAGTAAAAAGACAGAAAAAACAAGATGACCTATGAAAACCAAGGAATAAAATGGAGGAAGTAAATAGTGCATTTACAGTAATATCATTGAATGTGAATGGATTAAACTCCTCAATCAAAGGATACAGGCTGATAGAATGGATTAAAAAACATGAGCCATCCATATGCTACTTACAAGAAACTCACCTCAGACCCAGGGATACAAACCGGCTGAAAGTGAAAGGTTGGAAAAAGATACTCCACATGAATAGTAACCAGAAAAGAGCAGGGGTAGCTATACTAATATCAGACAAAACAGACTTTAAATGCAAAAAAGTGATAAGAGATACAGAAGGCCATTATATATAAATAAAAGGGATGATCCAACAGGAAGATATAACAATCATAAATATCTACGCACCTAACCAGGGTGCCCCAAAATATACGAGACAAACTCTGGCAAAACTGAAGGAAGAAATAGACATTTCTACAAAAATCGTTGGAGATTTCAACACCCCACTCACATCATTAGATAGAACAACTAGACAGAAGATCAACAAGGAAACAGAGAACTTGAACAATATGATAAACAAGATAGACCTAACAGACATATACAGAACACTGCATCCAAACTCAGTGGGTTATACATTCTTCTCAAGTTCCCATGGATCTTTCTCCAGGATAGACCACATGTTAGGTCACAATGCAGCTCTCAATAAATATAAAATGATTAAAATTATACAAAGCACCTTCTCAGATCATAATGGAATGAAACTAGAAATCAATAAAAGACAGGAAAAAAGTAAATTTGCAAATGTGTGGAGACTGAACAACACACTCCTAAATAATTGGTGGGTCAAAGAATAAATTGCAAGTGAAATCAGTAAACATATTGAGACAAATGAAAACGAGAACACAACATATAAAAACTTATGGGATACAGCGAAGGCAGTCTTGAGAGGGAAATTTATAGCCCTAAATGCCTATATTAAAAAACAAGAAAAAGCTAAACTCAAAGATTTAACTGAACAACTAGAGAAACGAGAAAAAGAACAGGAAACCAATTACAAAGCAAGCAGAAGGCAAGATATATTAAAGATTAGAGCAGAAATAAATGAAAATGAGAACAGAAAAACAATAGAGAAAAATCAACAAAACTAAAAGCTGGTTCTTTGAGAAGATCAATAAAATTGACAAATCCCTATCGAGAATAACAAAGAAAAAAAAGAGAGAAGATGCAAATAAATACAATCAGAAATGAAAGGGGGGAAGTTACAAATGACCCCACAGAAATAAAAAGAATCATAAGAGGATATTATGAGAAACGATATGCCGACAAACTAGACAACTTTGATGAAATGGACAAATTAATAGAAACAGCCAACCTACACTGACGCTACAAGAAATACAAGAGCTTAACAAACCAATCACATTTAAGGAGATTGAATCCGTCATCAAAAATTTCCCAGCAAAGAAAAGTCCAGGACCAGATGCCTTCACTGGTGAATTCTACCAAGCATTTCGAAAGAATTAATACCAATCCTGTTTAAACTCTTCCAAAAAATTTGAAGAGGAGGGAAAATTACCCAACATATTTTATGAAGCCAACATCACCCTAATACCAAAGCCAGATAAAGATTCTACAAGAAAAGAAAATTACAGCCCAATCTCTCTAATGAACATAGATGCAAAAATTCTCAACAAAATGCTTGCAAATCGAATCCAACAGCATATCAAAAGACTTGTACATCACAACCAAGTGGGATTTATTCCTGGTATGCAAGACTGGTTCAACATAAGAAAATCAATCAATGTAATACACCACATTAACAAGTTGAAGGAAAAAAAACACATGATCATCTCAGTCGATGCAGAAAAGGTTTTCGACAAAATCCAGCATTGTTTTTTGATAAAAAACATTTCAAAAGATAGGACTAGAAGGAAAATTCCTGAAAATGATAAAAGGCATATATGAAAAACCCACAGCCAACATCATACTCAATGGGGAAAGGCTGAAAACTTTCCCCCTAAGATCAGGAACAAGACAAGGATGCCCACTGTCACCATTGTTCTTCAATATTGTACTAGAAGTTGTAGCTGGGCAATTAGACAAGAAAAAAAAATGAAAGGCATTCAAATAGGAAAAGAGGAAGTAAAACTCTCACTGTTTGTGGATGACATGATCTTGAACTTAGAAAATCCTGAAGTATACACAACAAAGCTACTTGAGCTAATAAATGAGTTCAGTAGAGTGGCAGAAAACAAGATCAACATGCAAAAATCAGTAATGTTTTTGTGCACTAGTACTGAACAACCTGAGGAGGAAATCAGGGGGAAAATTCCATTTTCAATAGCAACAAAAAGACTCAAATACCTAAGAATTAATTTAACCAAAGAAGTACAGGGCCTATATGCAGAAAACTACAAAACAATGCTAAAAGAAATTTAAAAAGACCTAAACAAATGGAAAGACATTCCATGTTCATGGATTGGAAGAATAAATATCGTGAAGATGTCAATCTTACCCAAACTGATTTATAGATTCAATGCAATACCAATGAAAATCCCAACAGCTTACTTTACAGAATTAGAGAAGGCAATTCCCAAATTCATCTGGAAGGGTAAGTGCACCCGAATAGCCAAAAGCATTCTAAAAAAGAAGAGTGACATGGGAGGAATTTCACTGCCTGTCCTTGAAACATATTACAAAGCTACAGTGGTCAAAACAGCATGGTACTGGCATAAAGATAGACAGACTGATCAGTGGAATAGAATTGAGAACTCAGAAATAAACCCTCACCTATACAGTCAACTGGTTTTTTTAACAAACCTATCAAGTCCATGCTAATGGAAAAAACAGTCTCTTCAACAAATGGTGTTGGGAGAACTGGATATCTATAACCAAAAGAAAGAAAGAGGACCCCTATCTCACCCCCTATACAAGAATCAACTCAAAATGGATCAAAGATCTAAATATAAAAGCCGAGACCATAAAACTACAAGAAGAAATTGTAGGGAAACATCTTCAAGACCTTGTAGTAGGTAGTGGTTTCTTGGACCTTACACCCAAAGCATGTGCAACAAAAGAAAAAATAGATTAATGGGACCTCCTCAAAATTAAACACTTTTGCACCTTACAGGACTTTGTCAAAGGGTGAAAAGGCAGCCAACGTAATGGGAAAAATATGTGGAAATCACATATCCGATAAGGGTTTAACATCCAGGATATATAGAGATGTTACAACTGAGCAATAAAAAGACAAACAACCCAGTTAAAAAATGGGCAAAAGACTTGAATAGACATTTCTCCAAAGAAGAAATACAAATGGCAAAAAAACACATGAAGAAATGCTCAACATCACTCATGATTAGGAAAATGCAAATCAAAACTACAATGAGATATCATTTTACACCTATCAGAATGCCACTATTAAAAAGACAGAGAACTACAAGCATTGGAGAGGATGTGGAGAGACAGGAACACTTCTTCACTGTTGGTGGGAATGCAGAATGGTACAGCCACTGTGGAGGACTGTTTGGCAGTTCCTAAAGAAGTTGAATATAGACTTGCCATGTGACCCAGCAATACCACTACTGGGTAGAAGAACTGAGAGCAGTGACACAAACAGACATCTGCACACTGATGTTCAAAGCAACATTATTCACCATTGCCAAAAGCTGGAAACAACCCAGTTGTTCATCAACAGACAAATGGATAAACAAACTGTGGTCTATTAACACGATGGAATATTATGCAGCTGTAAGAAGAAATGAAGTCGTAAAGCATTTGACAACAAGGATGAACCTGAAGGACATTATGTTGAGCGAAGCAAGCCAGACACAAAAGGACAAATACTGTATGAATGTGTTACTATGAACCAAATATATTGTGTAACATGTCGTTTGAGTAAAAAAAATTTTTATATGTATCCAGTACATTTAATTGAGAAATGTACATATTTATTCATCTGTGTTTACTCTTTAGTTTTTAACTGTTTATATTTTCAGGTATTAAATGTACAAAATAAAGTCAAAAAAATAATTAGAGGCTCAGTCCAGGGGACTTAACATCCATTAAGAATGGTTTCATAAAGAAAGAATTGAGAAAATTGTGGGGAGGAAATAATTCAGGAAAATTCTGCAAAACTGAAGATTATACATTTCCAGATGGAGAAACCTAAGTTTGTGCCTAAAAAAGGGGGGGGGGCGGGGGATAGAGAAAAGATACCACGGCATATCATTGTGAAATTTCAAAATAATAGGGACAAAAATAAGGACCTTAAATCTTTCAGAGAGAGATAATAAAAACAGTTCACATCCAAAATTTCATGAATCAGAATGGCAAAGGTCTTCTCAACAGCAAATTAGAAGCTAGAAGACAATGAAACAAGGCCTTCAAAATTCTGGAGGAATATGATTTCCCATCTGGAATCTGTATATCTGACCGAACTATCAATCTAGCATGAGAGTATAGTAAAGATATTTTTCAGACATCAAAGAACTCAAGTATTTAGCTCCTGAGGTACCTTTTCTCAGGAAGGTATCTAGCAGGAGGGGGAGAGGAACCAAGAAAGGCAACTATTGTAATCCAGCAAATAGAAACTTCAATATGGGAGAGAGGGAAGGGAGGTCCCCAGAATGAGAGCCCCTGGGTCATAGCTGGGGAGCAGTTCTGCAGAGCAACCAGGCCAAATGAGAGCAGGAGGATGGGGGCTTCGAGAAGAAAATGAAACTCGTAGACTACCTAATGTGGCTGAACCTGGGGAGAGAAGCTTTAGAGCTCTGGCAGAAAGTTTGAGGCTAAATTCATTATTACTACACAGAAAACTAAGTGCCCCCTCCCAAAAGATTCAATTACTAGCATCAGGAAAAACAAGTAAAAGAAAAGAAATTTAATCATCGCACATTGTATGGCTCTTCTTATAAACAATAATTACATATTCACATAACAATATAAATATTGATTTAACAAAAAATGGTGTAATAACCATTTTGAGAGAATGAAGTGGGTGAAAAGTGGCTGTTTGGGTGGTATTAGAGAGCTAAATCTTTCTCTTCCACAGTAGACTATTAATAGGTAATATCTAAAATTGAAGTGTGAATTACTAATATAGAAAATATAAGAAACAGCTAAAAGCAGTGAACATGACTGCCTCAGCAGAGCAGGAATTGTTCAGAGAAAAGAGATGGGACCAGCAGCCACTGGTTTTCATTAGAACTTTCATTAATAGAAGTATTGCATTTAAAAAACTACATATGAATATTTCTTTTCTCATTAAAAGACCCAAAAATCACGTTCATGTTACAATTTCCATGTATCTGAATTAGACAGGAGATGTTTCACAGAGGGTCAATTCTTCTAAATTCATTTTCACACTTGAGGTAAAAAAAACAACCACCATATAATCAAGTTAGCTGGGTTTTTTTTAGGGCACAGTACAAAACCCATCTGTTCAATTAAGGGTTGTGGGAGGATTGGCAAATGTAAAATCACAAATGTTAGTCTCTAGTTATAAATATTTAAGTGTAATGCCTGAGGTTTACTTTCTTTTTTTTACAAGTACAGCTCTCTCCTGCTATCACCGAAGTGGAACAGTTGTCATGAACAAGAGATCCCTCCTCTCCCATTCCACATAATAAAATGTGGATAAAATGTTGAACAGAATGAATATGACTCAGAACATAAAAATCTTTTATAGCGGACCTGAAAACCGATTAAGGAACATTCTTTCCTATAAACAAGTATCTCTAAACCTGTTAACTATCATTTTTATATGAAATAATAACAGAGTTAAAGAAGGCATCTGTATTATTTACATTCCCTATACTTTTGAGTCCTGTAACCTGTCTTAGTGTCAAATATCTGCTTTAAAACAGTTCAAGTAATGAAATATTTAAGCTCTTAAGGCAATTTGTTACAAGGCTTTTATCAAAATAATGACACGGGTTGGGGGAGAGGAAGAAGTCCTGTAAAAGATTTTTCAATTCCATTAGTTCATTCATTTGTTTTTTCAAGAAATATTTGTTGAGTGACTACTATGTGCCAGGTACTCTGCTGGGCACTGGAAATAAAATAAGACAGAAAAAGACCTCTGCCCTACTGGAGTTAAAATTCTAACGTAGAATGGCAATAAACAAATAAATACATAACTTAACCTAACCTAATCTGACAAGGCTAGTGTTAGATGCTTTCAGGAAAAATAAACCAGGATAATATGTTAGAAAGTGGGATACAATAGATAGGGAAGGCATCTTTGAGAAGTTAACATTTGAGGAGAGATTTTTCATAAACTGCGGAACTAAACTAGGCAAAGACGAGGAGATCACTTTCCTGGAAGAGAGAACAAATGCAAATGCCTTATGGGTGAAGAGCCAATATAACTGGAGCCTGCTGATTGTGAAGCAGTGATAGGAGATGAGATCAGATCAGTGCAGGCGCCTGTAGGTACTGGTTAAGGATTGAAGGATTTGGATTTTATTCTAAGTGTGAAGCGAAGCCATTGAAGGGTTTTTGTCTTTTTTGTTTTTGTTTTGTTTTGTTTTGAGTCTGATTTATAATTTTTGTATTTATGTTTTATTATTTATTTATTTTTTAATCTTTTAGAGAAGATTTTATTGCTTCCAAAATCATTCTGTATGCTTTGAAGACTTTCTTTCTTACTTTGACACCATATTTTTTTTGTGTTTTAAAAATTAACTATATTCCATGTTATAGCTTTAGGTTCACTGTGTAGTGCAATTCCACGGATTTTTAAAAAAAATTAATTCTGTCTTATTCTGAATGTGATTCAAAGAGGGGAATGGTAGAGTGTATGCATGGTAACAGAATAAAAACATATTTATATTTTAAAGATATCTCTGGCTGCTGTGTAGACAATAGTTTTCTAGGTGAAGGGTGGAAGCAAGGAGATCAGTTAAAAAGGTTTTTAAAAGTCTGAAAGAAAGATGATGGTACCTGGGAATAAGTAGGTATCTTCAGAGGGGTGCTATGCAAATTAGCAGTTAACAGTCTAAGCCTACAAATGTCATACCTTTTTCCAGCTAAAATCACATGGCGTCCTTTTAGATTAGAAACCAGTAGGAATTTCTGAAAAAACAGCAACAACAACAAAACAGTTAATATTCATTGAATGTTTTATTCACAGCTCAAAACCTTCAAGTAACTCTAAAGTTGAGGGATAAAAATGAAATTTATATTGAAAAATCTTAGAATGAATTTATTTTTAACGTAAACAACATATACTATTATCAAAATTTGACTGAATGTAGTCAAGCATTTTATGCTTATTATATATTAGCAGTATCAAATTGTTTTTTTAAATGCAACTAAAATAATTCTTGCTCTGATAGTATTTAAGAATCTCAACAATTCTCGGAGTGGAAGAAGTCAGTATTCAAATTCAGTTAAGTCATTACAGTTAATTGTATAATTACAATAATTTTGTTTCATCATTTGTAAGGAAGATACCACGCTAATACAAAGGGTTACTCTAATAATTTTTTTTTAAAATTTAGTTAAGTTTAAAGTGAAATTTGTTTTGTTAGAAATAAGTGGATAAAATTAATAATGGAAGTCATTGACCTTAGAAAATGGAATGAGTTAATATTGAAGGTCAAAGCTTTTCAGAGATTTCCAAGGAGATGTGGAAGTGATAGGGACAAGGCATGTGAGAGTTACGAGAGTTCATCGCGGTGGCCAATCCCTTTCTGAGCTCCAGAATAAAACTCCTGTGGGGACAGGTCATACTCTTGCTCTGAAAGCACAACCCCTTGGTGCCTGCCACAGTTTGATAGACAATGACTGTGGCTTCCCTTCACTACATGTACCAAAGCAGGTGATATATCTCATCAGAGTTCCTATTATACATTTTTTTCTTCTACTGCTTTTCCAGAAAACCTTGAAAATGCTTTTCAGCTATTCGGTGACACGTACTTTCTCTTTTCACTTAAAATATGATCAGAGTTGACCAACAAAGATGGAGTCATTAACTAAATTTAAGTTTGCACGTTTATCGTGACTTTCCTTAATGCATCTCCACATTTTGATTTTTTGATTCAGACTGAACCTATTTTAGGTGAAACAAATGCTGTTGACAGTGCCTATAAACACTTGGTTGGCAACAATATGCCTTGACAACTCAGTACTCATAGATGTGTGTCCATGGTTTGAACAATCTATCCAACCCCAGCAGGCAAAATAACATAATTGCCATGTACCTATTGTCAGTTATAATAAACCATACAGCCTGCAAGTCAATAAAATTATAGTAGACACATGGGGGTATGAAGGAACAGATAAGAAACCATAAGCAAACAAAAATACATAAAAGATGTTAGCCAAAGGAATGCTTTACAAGTAGAAGATTTAAACACACACACAACAAAGTCTAAATACAGCTCTGCAACAAAGCCATAAGAGACAAGTTGCTTCTTTCATATGAAAGAAATAACTAGATGAAATGTTTTTCTTAATCTGTGGAGAGTTTCATCTGCCAGTGAATCCTCACACAATCCTCCCGACTCGATCACATTTAAGTGAAATTACATTGTTCAGTCCTATAAAAAATGCAGGAATGGAGAAAGTTCATAAAGACACAGAAATTTTAAAAACTTTGCACGTACATGAATAAAAGTCATCGATGAAAAAAACTTACCAATCAATCTGGAAAATGAGTGATCAGAAATGGCAGGGTGGGGAGGGGAGGCTCTGGCTTCTGAACTCATCCTACCACCAGTCTTCAGAGTTCCTTCCATTCTCAGTGCCCTTCCGTACATAATATTAAATTTCCTATTCCTACAAGTACCTTGCCCTTTAATCTCCATGTCTTTGCTCATGCCGTTCTCGCTGTTCACTTTAAATTGAACACCTACTCCTTCTCACCCATTCCCCAGACCCCAAGTCTACATTCTACATGTCATATGATCCAGTTTGAATGTCACAACCCCAATGAAACTTTTCCTGAAAACCTTAGCTGGACGCAATCCTCTCTCTTATAAAGTCTTTCTCTTAAGGCACTTTCCTTTCTTCATTGTACTATATTTATTTATATACAGACATGATGTCTCCTTACCCCTGAATATGGGTGTTCTCCAAAGAGCTCTCTCTGCTGGATGCTCTTTTCTTGTCAGCCTGCGGTACATCGACGCAGACACGTGTACGTAGCTTTCCACCCCTACCGTCCTCCCAAATCTTTCACAATCTTATCCCATGGCCCATGACCCCTTGAACATGACTCCAAAATCTCTATTCCAGTCTTCAGTTCTATGGTTCTTTCAAGTTTCACTTTCTCGTTTCTGGTTGCCTGCTAGACTTCTGCACCAAGTTGTCCCTTTAAACCTCAAACTCACTAAGTCTATAACGGAAATGATCCCCTTCCCTGCCCAACTTTCTTCCTCTGTCCTTCTTTATGTTCATGACACTACTGCTGCCTTCCTGGTCTCCTGGTCACTTGGGTGCAAATCCCTTGCCCATCCTCACTGCCCACATCCAGTTAGAGCTTTGCCATTTTCACTGCTGTAATATCATTGTAATTTCCATCTTTTCTCCTCAGCACCTCTCCCCTCCAACCCCTCATTACCATCTTGTTTTGGCATTTTTAACCTGATCTTTGGCACTAGCCTCCTAATAGATAAACCCAACCCTAGTTCCCTGGCCTCCAGAAAACGGAAATCCTTGCCTTGCCTCTCATTGTCTGCTTCCCTGTTCACTATAGACCCAAGTGGGGAAAGCATCGATTTGGTTGATTTAGTTTAGAATAATAGCTGCTAACCTAGTGGGTGGTATCATTTTGCATGGTCAAAACATGGGTCTGTCTTTTTCAGATGCTTCACATGGTCTAAGTAGTAAGGACACCTGGGTTCAATTACCTTAAAACAGGCCCAGCCCATTCTTTCCCTCCTCATCTTCTTATTCTCATGCAGTAACCAAACCTAAGGAGTCCTAAGCAGCAATCTAGCCTATGCAGATTGGCATAGTAATTAGAATAAAACTTTTTCACTCTTTGTTACTCTTGTACCCCTGGTTGCTGGGGATATTCACCTCATCAAGGTGGTATGTTCCAGTATAGTTTATGTGGTGGGGCAAATAAAGCAAGTTGTGTTGGTTAGCTATTGCTGTATTACAAACCACGCAAAAACTCAGTGCCTGGATGGTTCTGCTAATCTGAGCCAGACTTGGCTGATGTTGGCTGGGTTTGTTCATGTGACCCAGGAATTAACTGTTCTAGGATGACTTAACTCACAGGTCTCCATTGACTACGATTTATTGGTCAAAGCAAGTCACTAGGTCAGTCCAGATTCAAGGAGTAGGGAAAGAGATTCCATCTTTTGATGAAAAGAGTTGCAAAGTCACATTACAAAGGATCCAGGGAGAGGAATAATTGAGGCCATTTTTGCAATCAATCTACCTTGCAGCCTGCTTTTTTCCCAAAACACTTAGGATGATCTCACTTAGGATAAAGAAGCCTTCCTTACGGTCTAGCCTAGCTTTCTAGAGCTTAGCATTAGATTTGGAGACACAGCCACAGATCACATGTTTCCTCTCTTTTTCTTTATTTTCTTTCTCTGGTTTATATTCTCATGAAGAGGGGGCAAGTTGGCCAAAGATAGTGCTTGCCCAAAGAGCATCACAGTTTTTCACTCTCTAATCCAGCTTATCCACTGATGCCAGCTGAATCTTCCTGAAAACTTTTTCTGATCACATCACTCCTCAAATCAAACACTATTATTAACTTTATTTTGGCTAGAGAATAGAGTTCTGGCTTTCAGGGCTCTCTGATTTGGATTCACCCTAGACTCATGTCCCCCTCCTTACCTTCATGTACCATGAACTCCAGCTAATGGGAAACTTCAGTGATCTACTTGCATGCTGAAATGGCAGCTCTACCTCCAGAATTCTGCAACTAGAATTTAAACTCCAGGAGGGCAGGGCAAGATCTGTCTTGTCCACCACTATAGCCACAATACTTAGAGTGGTGCCTTACCTAGAGTGGAAAATCAATAAACACAAATTGAAAGAATGAATGGATAGAGGAAATAAATCAAATTTCCCTCCATAATGCCTTCCCTCATGTGATTCCCTTATGTCGTGATGCTCTGGTACCATATTGCCAATATCTACACTGTTCTTCATGAAACAAACCAAATGCTATATCCTCCATAAAATTTTCCCACAACGGCAAATTTCAGAGTTCACATTTCTGTACTAATCAGGGTCCTTGGTTGCAAAGAACAGTAACCAACTCCAATTGTTTTAAACGAAAAGAACAACGGAAAGGATACAGCAGAGACTCACAGGAGAGATGAGAGGCTGAAAAGCAGTCATTTGTCAAGGACGCTACCTCCTTTATTGTCACCACATCCCACTGCTGTTGCTGGACTCTTCTCATCATCCTTCATCTTTGCATCATTTGCTCAAGATTTAGTTCCCAAGGGGTTGCATATATTTGGCTAATCCTAGGTTATATGCCCACTGTCTCAATGGCAGGAGCCAAGGAATACCTGACTTCTTGACTCTCATTGTAGGCAGCAAGGCTCTGCCTTTCACAAAGACTCATATAATGGGAGTTTCCCTAGAGTTACAAGAGGTTTCAGATGCTGGACAGCTAAAATAAGAGAACAAATGTCACTACATTCTAATGGCCATATCTAAACTCTTCTGTAAGACTGAAAGTCCCAAGAAAGCAGAGTTTATGTTCAACTCATTTTCTTTTTTAATCCATTGCAGTTCCTAGAAAAGAAACTTCCACTTCTTATTGAGTAAGGCCCTTTCTAATTACTTTATCATATCTATCTTGTTTTAAAGTTTCTTGTTTAAGCTACTCCATACCCCTTTAAAATTTTCAGATTTTAAAACTTCCCGATGTATTCGTCAAAATTTGGATAGACATTTGTCAAATAAAAAATGAATGATGTGTTTTTTTAAACAAAGAAGCTGCAGTGTTTATATGTATCATCTCATTAATTTTTCACCATTTTTAAAGCTTTTTTCCATTGTAGCAATTAATACTATTATAAAAGCATTTAAAACAAATAAAACATTCAAATTTATTCTTGAAAGAGACAGTTTCAATTCCCCATTTAACCATACGTCTTTGTTATCGTCTCTCAATTCCAAACTCTTAAGCAATTCTACTTCATAATTTTTCTCACATCAAATTTCCATTTAATGCATAAAATAGCTAGCAATAAAAATATCAGACTGTTTCTTCAGCTATACTGTGCCTTATTTAATTTCTCCTTTCTCCTTGTTGAATGCACCCTTCTAATTACTTTATCATATATATCATGTTTTAAAGATTTTTAGTATAAGATACTCCATGACACCTTAAAAATTTCAGATTTATCAAATTTCTGATGTCTTCTTTAAAATTCTATTCTTCTAGCAGCTTTTATGCTACTTATGGGTAAGGTCTATTCCCTGGCTTCACTGAGTAACCAGCACACATGCAAAAATATCTGTTGAACAAATTGATCAGTAAGTATTGAGAAATAGTACATCTTCAAGAATTAGAAGTATGTCTGGATCAAGCAGAGAAATGGTAGCAATTATATTCATGCTATCATCATTAATACATTGTAATGCCAGGATTCTCAGAGTGTGGTCCACAGACTCCAGGGACCCCAGAGACCCTTTCAGGGGATCTCCTAGGTCAAAATAATTCTCACATTACTTGCCCTTTTCACTGTGTTGACATTTACAATGATGGTGTGAAATAAACGGTTGGTAGCAAAAAGCAAACTGAACTACTAGTCATTGTATTCTTCACTGCTATGCACTTGCATTAAAGAAAATGCCATTGTTAAGGACTGAATCATGCCCCCCACAGAAGGCATGTTCAGGTCCCAACCAACCCTGGTTCTGTGGGTATGAACCCACTTGTAAATAGGATCTTTGAAGATGTTATTAGGGTGTGCCCAAACTGAATGAAGGTGGGCCTTGATCCAATATGGCAGAAGTCTTATAAGCAAAGGAAACTGGATATTGAAGGAAAAGCCATGGAGGCAGCCAGAAAAAGCCATGGAGACAGCCCAAAGTTGGAAGTCAATGAAACCCATAAGAGAAAGGAGAAGACTCTGCCATGTGCTTTGCCATGAGACAGAAAAACCTAAGGTGAAGGATCACTGGCAGCCAGCCCCAGAATGCCACAGTCTTCGGGGAAAAAGTATAGCCTTGCTGAAGCCTCAATTTTGGACTTCTCCTAGTCTCAAAAACATGAGCCAACAGATTTCCATTGTTTAAGCCAACCCATTACATGGTATTTGTTTTAGTGGCAGAGAAACTAATACACAGCCAGTTTTAACTCAAGCATGTCTTTGAAGCAGTGAAAAATATTAATGTTATTAAATTTCAACTCTTGAGAGTATACATCTTCTCAATACACTGTGTGACAAAATGGGAAGTGTGCATACCAAAGTATAATAACCATCTCCATAAAAACACTTGTGCCATTGCTTGCACTGGAAACTGAAGCAGCATATCTGCTTCGTGAAACAACATATCTTCTTGAAAGAACGACTGACAGACAAACTCTGGTTGCTAAGACTTGGGTATGTGACATACATTTTTTCTAAAATGAATTAATTGAGGCTGTCACTTCAAAGAAAACAACTGACAATATGTGCTGTCAATGATAAAGTTCAAGTTTTCAGGAGAATATTAGAATTTTGGAAAACTTGATCTACTACCATGAACATAATCCCTAAAGACTTTTCTGATGAGGTCAGTGGTGATATCAATAAATATATAATTTTAAAAATATTATATAATGAAATGTGCCAATATTTGGGACATCTGCATAACATAATGAACCAATATTTTCCAAATGCTAATCTTTTTAGTATGCAAGACTAAAAAGATCCATGCAGAGTTAGAGAGTCCAGTAAATTTTAATATAACAGAGCATTAAAAGTTCATTGATAAGGTTTCAGATTTCACATTGAAACTAATCTTTAAGAAACCACCACTTGTCAAGTTTGGTTGTCGTATTAAAAAAATCCACAATTACATGAAAAGGCTATTAAAATACTCTTCCCTTTTCCAACTGAATAAATATGTGAGGCCAGATTTTCCTCATGTACTTCAACCAAAACAATATGTTAGAAGACTTTGAATGCAGAAGAAACAGATACGACAAACCAGCTTCCTTCTACTAAGCCAGACACAAAAGAGATTTACAAAAACGTAAACTAATGTAACTCTTTGCTCTTTTTTTTTTTTGTTTTGGACAATGCAATTTTTTTCATAAAAACATGTTAACATGTGATAGATTTATTATAGTTATTATTAAGCAAATAAATATTTTTAACATTTTTTGGTTTTAATTTCTAATGTGGTAAATATCAATGGATATAATTCACATACTTAAAATCTCTTGCAGGTTCTTAATAATTTTTAAAATAATTGAATATGATGTTTTATTATTGATTTTTAAAATCCAACTTTTCTTTTTTATTTTCTAGGGTTTCCTTTTTAAATTTTTTTCCTCAATAATTTTCAAGAGTGTAAAGGGGTTTTGAGGCCCAAATGTTTGAGAACCACTGATCTGTGGCATGAGCGTGGTCTTTGGACTCACGTGGACTTAGGTTTGAATTTCAGCTTCAACACTTATTTTCTCTATCACTTCGGGTAAGTTGCTCGACTTCGCTCAACTTCAAACTCTGGTAGATAAAATGGGGGTAATTATAGTAACTACCCCATAGGGTTGTTTTTAGGATAAATGTGACAATATCTGGGACACAAGTGTCTGGTTTATAGAAGGAACACAATAAATAGTAGCTATTATTATTTATATGGACCCAGTAATTCTACCCTTGAGAATAAACCTCAAGGAAATAACTTTATAGCAGAAAAGGCATTTAAACGAAGATTTATGTCAGTGCTATTCATAACAGTGGAAAACTAGAAACAATAAGGGGCAAGACAAGCTCATTATGCACCAACAATATGAGGCACTAGCTAGTCACTAAAACTGAGAAGTACTTAGATAAGGTTGACTCATGGAAAATCTACATATTAAATATTGAGGAAAAATTTTAAGGAAAAAATAATATTAAACAGTGTATAAACACATTATAACCAAAACAAATGCATTTTGTAAATTGACAAAGATTGGAAGTCAATTTGAAGTAATAAAAATAGAATTTAAAGTTTATTATCTCTTTCTGTAAAGTTGCTGACATTCATACTTTTTAAATTAAAGCAAACTCCTTATTGTTTAGTACTTTGGGGATGCATCTGATAATTATTCTGAAGTGTTTTGTGTATTGAATTCTTTCTGAAATTTACAAAAATTTACATACATCATTTGAACTGAAATTATTAAAAGTTATTCCTATAAGTGTACACCTTGTCTTGTCAGTCTGGCTATTATTATGACCTTCCTTAGAAATACTTTTGCCTTGCTCTTTCCTTGCCATTCACATAAAAGAAAACTAAAGAAATGAACCAAGGTCTATACGAACTCTTCCTTGTTCCTTTCCTAATAGCAAACAATCATTTAGACATTTCTGAACCTCTCTTAAAGTCTTGCGCACTTTTATGTGGCACAGGACATTAGGTCATGGGAAAAACACTGACATAGGAGTCAGCAGTTCTGAGTTCCACTTTTGCGGCCAACTAATCACGCAGTTTTAGAAAAATTTCTTCATCTCTCCAGACCTTATTTCCCTCATCAGTAAAATAAGATTGGATAAATTCTCTCTTTAAATTCCCTTCCAGCTTTAAAAATCTCTGAAATGTATAATTAAAACCAGAGTATGTCCAGCATCCCTTAGCAAAAGTTGGTTATGAGCTCTAAAAATATTCGTTATGTTTTCTCCTTTCTGCTCCTGCCTAAGAATTGCTACCTCTAATATACGATTTCAATCCTTTCACCTTCCCAGCAGGTTCCTGGATCTGCTCTCTCGAATTCCTTTCCCGACCTCGAGTAGTCATCAGCTTAAAAAAACTGTTCCTAGAGAACAGCCTCAGTGAAGCAGGGGTAAATCAAGTTTGATCGTTCTCATAATATAATTACCCATTGTTGGAAGCACTTTCTATGTGCCAGTTATTTTGCTAAGTGCTTTGGAAACATTATCTCATTTAGTTCTCACAACCACCCAACGAGGTAAGTATTTTTATTCATATTTCACAGACAAGAAAACAAGCCTCAACAAAGTTTAGTGAATTGCACAAGGCCACACAGGACTATATTCCATAGCATTATTTAAATTAGACGTTGAATAGTCTGAGAATACTGGCCATTTTTCTAATCTAGGCTGCTTAGAAACACATGTCTGGCAACCATAATTTGACCTTGCAGAGTCCAATTGTAATCGGAAGATACCCTTAAGACCTTCATTACAAACCAGACTGGTTTCCTTTTTGCTTCCAGGAGAGAGTTGCATCATTGCTGAAATAATCATTAGGATTATTATGATAGATCACAGCCTCTGTTTTCATCAGCCTGCCTTTAACTCTAAATTCTAGTAAAGCAATGAAGATTGATATACTTTAGACACTGTCTTCCAAAAGAGAACCTTCTAGAAATGACACAGCAAAACTCTCAAGAGTCATTTCCCCTCTACCTTTGGGAATTCATTCCAATTGCTGATTCATCAGAACCTATGTTTTGGTGGCCTTCAGTATAACTTTTCTATCAAAGAGAGTTTTTTTTATTTTGTTTTGTTTTTTGGTGAGAAAGGGTTATTGTTTTGGTTCCTGCTTCTAGAATACACTTTGTTTTGATTTTTGATTTTTATTTTCCTGATTTCATTTACATTTTAGACAGTTATCAATTTTTAAAAAAAACTATCCATTGGAGATGCTATTTGAATACTTTGGATGTATTGCTTTTGAAAGAGTTCAATGTCATAAAATTAATTATTTTAATGGAAAAAGCATTATTGAAATTGTCCTATCTATTAACTAGCCTTAGTGAAGTTATTAGCCATAGGAAAAGCAGATTCTCACTCATCAAATATTAGGATATTTTAAGTTACCAGAAAATAATTCTATGATAGAGTGTCCATTGACTATTAAGTGTATAAATATGCTTTTTTTCCAGGATCATGACACAGCAACTTCTTTTCAAGGAATTTTCCCATATGGCCAATCAGCCCTCCATTGTTTTGTCATCATCTTCTCCTTATTTCTGACTTTCGGCTACTTTTCTTTTCGTCATCTTATAGATGATTTACGCGCTCATCCAATTTCTACCCTATTTTTTCTTTTCTTGGGGCCTTTTCCTACAGTCATTCATCTCCCCTAAGTTTTCTTCCAAATTTTCATTAGTTTATTAATCTCAAAACCTCTTATATACTTTTTTTTTCCCCACTAGTTCATCTCCTTACTCATAAATGTAGACTAATAATAGATAATGATTGGGGGGGCACATACTAGGTTGAAATCTTTGGGCTACTTAGCTTTCTTTTTATCATTTATTAAAGTAAAAGAGAAAAGAAATTGATGGTTTAGACTTGAATACTGAATGTCTAACATTGCTAAATTAAAAGAAATTCCAACCTTTTTTAAGCGATATTTTTTATCATATGGAACTCAAAACTCTTTCAAATGCATTTGCTCTATGTATGGTTTTGTAAAGAAGTTCTGACCTAGCCTCTGTTCTGAAGATCTTTCAGAGGTCTAGTCTAGGCCCAAGTCAATACAGTATGGGCTAAAGTCAGATCTGATGATTCCCAGATTTAATTTCAGTTTCTCCCTGTCATAGACCTTAACCCCTAAAATAACCATAGCTTAACCTACTTTTCTGGTCCCTCTGAGAAGAGATAACTTGGGGAAATGATGATGATTAGATAGGTAGATAGATGGATGGATGGATGGATAGATGAATGGATGTATAGATGATCGATAGATAGGAAACCAAGGGCTGTGCTGCACTCTAGCATCCTAACAAGAGATAAGATGATCAGAATCATCAGAAGTCTTCCAGAAAGAGACAAGACTTCAGAGGCAAATTACAAACACCGCTCTGAATTTTTGTGAATTTATCTATTAATTCATTAAATGTTTTTTTTTTTTTTCATTTTAAACAAGAAGTTTATTTAAACGACAAAACGCTTGACTATCTAGGATTCATTTCTTTTAGAGTAATTTATCCCTACTTAAAGACAGATTGCCCTACATGTAAGAGCTATGTACAGAAAAGCTATAAAATTGTCCTTGGTTTTACAATGATAAGTGAAAAACATTAAAATTCTCCAATCAAACAAGGTATGCAAGGATTTTTTATGTTGTTGGTTTTTGTTAAACAGTGAGAGCAAAATAACTTACTGGAATATAAAGATAAGAGCTGAATGAGCATGCCACTAATGGAGAAA
>JAQZBX010049884.1:0-19806 GCA_029593785.1 Cabassous unicinctus
AAAATTTGCTATTTTCAATTGTAACAAATATTCCCACACCAATGCAAGGTGGTGATGGTAGGGTGGAATTTAGAAATCCTGTATTTTATGCAAGATTGTTCTGAAAACTCAAAACTCTAATAATGAAAAAAGAAAAAAAACACCTTTGAGCTTCAAAGGACATCTTCAAGGAGGTAAAAAGAAAACTCACAGAATGGGAGAAAATATTTGCATATCATTTATCTGATAAGGGACTTGAATGCAGAACCCTGACAATTCAATAATAGCAAGACAAATAGCCCAATTTTAAAATATTGGCAAAGGAACAGAATAGACATTTCTATAAAGAAGATACACAAATTGCCAATAAGAAAATGAAAAGATGTTCAACATATGGGAAATTTAAAGCAAAACCACAATAAGATATCACTTCATAGACACTAGGATGGCTATAATAAAAAGGACAGAAAATAGGTTGGTGAGGATGTGGAGAAACTGGGACCCTCATATGTGGCTAGTAGTAATACAAAATGATGTAGACATTGGAAAATATTCTGGCAATTCCTCAAAAAGTTAAACACAGTTTACCAAATGATCTAGAAATTCTATTCCTGGTTATATGACCAACAAAAATGAAACATATACTCATGCAAAAACCATACGTGTTTAAAGCAGCATTGTTCAAAATAGCCAAAAAGTGGAAACAGCCCAAATGTCCATCAACTGATGAATGGATAAACACAGTGTAGAACATTATTTGGCAATAAAAAGGAATTAAGTATTGATACAAGCTACAACATGGTTGAACCTTGAAAACATTATGCTAAGTAAAAGAAGCCAGTCACAAAAGACCATATATTATATGATTCCAATTATCTGAAATGCACAGAACAGGCTAATCTACACAGAAAATAGATTAGTGTTGCCTAGGACTGGAAGGGTGGGGGAATGGGAGGTGTGGGGTTCCTTTTAGGGTGATGAAATGTTCCAAAATTGATTGTGATGATGGGTGTGCAATTCTGTGAATATAAAATATAAATATAAAATATAAAATCCAGTGAATTATATACTTTCAATGCAGCAATTGTATGGTATGTGAGTTATATCTCAAAGCTGCTACCAAAATATATCCATCTTAACTTGTTACAGAGAAAAGGAGGATATGAGAGCTTGTTCTTTATATTAATTAATTCATTCATTCATTCCTTCATTCAAAATGCACTGTTTAAGATTCTTAAGACTCATGCTTTTCACCCACTAAAGTGAAATCTAGCTTACCATAACACAGAAAAACAGGTTCTTCAGTGATTTTTGCAAATAAGAATTATGTCATTAAACAAGTACTGAAATATATTCTTGAGCTCTAAAGCTCTAGTTTATAAGTATCACAGCAAAAATATAAATGGTATCCAACAAGTGAGTATATATTAAGTCTACTAAACTGATCTAATTTCTGTTCTGAATCTATTTTTTTCTTAAGAAATTGGTGCTCAGTTAACAAATAAATAGAAGAGAAGGTGAAGTGCTTTATTTTCTTACCTGATCCAAATGCCTGTCTCTCATGAGTTCATACTCATTTTGCAGTGTGTGCTGGAAAAGGGTCCAGATGATGTGTTCTAGTTCTGGGTGGTCAGACAGCAGGCGGGCACACAGTGTATTCAGTCGGAGATACGCTAGCCGGTATACTATGGAGATAACAGGAATTAGCTATGTTTTCCGTTCATTTGAAATTACAAGTGGATTTTTTTCATAACCTTAAATTGCTAAAACCATAATGCTATCAATAGCATTTTAACAGTAACCTCCTCTCTACCACTATTTAATAAATGATTCCTAGACTTAGCACAGTGCTAGGAGAAGAGGACATAATAATACTTGCTGAATTAACTATTATAGCATGAGATTAAGGCAGAGGTATAGGGTAGAGAGGAGTAAAGGTCATAAGATAATGTAAAGTAAATTAAAAAAAAAACAGTTTGTTTCAGTCTGTTGTTGATCACTCATCATAGACGTTGCAAATTCTCATTAAGAATATATTCAGGAGGGATAATTGTTTTTTTTTTAAATAATAGAATTGCCAATTTCCATTAATTTTTCCCAGCCTGAAAAAAAAACAAAAACATGCAGTTTATTTCTCTAGGAAATATCAATGGGGCATACTCTGTTGAAAAGGGAAGTATTATAGATTACCTCAGTGGTAACATGACTGTAATATGATATTTATTTAGAGAGTCTATTAAAAAATGCTAGTAGAAATAAAGGTTTGAAGAAAAGGAACCACAAAACTGGATTTCTATCTACTACTTTAAAGAGAAAGACCCATGGTTTAAAATATATCTTTCAATGACTTGCATGAGATAATCAGGATTTTTTAAAGCTAACAATTTATCCCAGGGGTTCTCAGACTGTAACATCCATCAGACTCACCTGGAAACAAGGATTGCTGGACCCCACCCTAGAGTTTCTGATTGAGTAGGTCTGGGGTCTCATTTCTACCACTTCTCAGGTGATAATGAGAATTCTGTTGGTTGGGCCCATACTTTGAAAACCACTGCTTTGACCTGAGGACTAAGTCTTATAATATCCCTAATAAGCCCAGTGTATTTCTTACTTGAATAACATCAAGAAAAAAGATTTATCCCAGAGGAATTCCACTTTCTTTCAAATAGCTCTAAAAATGAGTGTGCACTTGCAAGTATATACACCTGCAGACACAGACAAACTGACCTCCTCACCCCAACCACATACCTACACAATCAGAAAATGCGCTACAACCTGGTTATTGGCCTTCTTAAATGTCCTGATAATATACAGGAAATGTGTCTGCACTGGGCCATGGCAGACTGGGTTGTCAACCCCATATACACATTTGAACAGCAAAGGTAATGTCAGGGATAAATATTTACAATCATTAATTTAAAAGCATAAAACACCAGCAGCAGCAAAGGGGATGATGTCTAACACTTTCTGAATGTTTACTATGTGGTAGGCACTGTTGGAAGCATTTTATATGCGTTAATTCATTTAACTATCTCCAAAACCCTTTAAAGTACTTTATTATTATTATTTTAAGGTAGATTATTTTTACCATTTCCACTTTCCAGTTCAGAAAACCGAGGCATAGAGATATTAGGTGACTGGCCCAAGGTCATACCTCGCCAGAAGTGCCATGGTTTGAACCCAGGCAGCCTGGTTTTAGAACCCATGATCTTGAAAGAAATCGTCTACTAACCTTTTTTGTAAAAGAGTGAAAGGGAGGTAGATTTCAATGGCTTCTGAGTCTGGAAGGCTGAGGTTGCTTGTGCCTCTGCATTTGGAGTAGAATTTACTCGTGTGGTTGACCCTTTTTTCTTTGGAGATCTTAAAGGAGAAAGATACCTAGATATATTCAAAGGGAAAAATCTTCATTTGAAGTGTTCTCAGACTCTCACACTCACACACACACACACACACACACACACACACACGGCTGTACACATATGCACAAATACATCTTGTCCATTTAATCTGCTACTCTATATCAAATTCCCCAAGCAGGCAATTTAAATACAAGCTAAAAAAGAAAGATTAATAGGAATATTAAGGTCATCATTATCATGTCTAATAGCTTTTCAGGGAATTATTGCCTTATTGAAAAAAAGTTGTATCATGTATATACGTTCAATTATTAAAATTGAACGTATATATATAATGACACCAACTAAAAAGAACAATTACTGATGCCAAAAAATGTTGTCATATTTCTCTGATTCTCCTTTTAAAAAATTTGTATTGATAACTATGGTTCATGTATATGATTAAAAGACTTTAAGTTACACACACATATATATACACACACACAGACAATTATATAGTACAGCATTCAATGAATAATTCAGATATTATCAAGGCAGATTTATATCTGTATACTAAATATGCCAGGCATAAATCAAAGCAGAGATATTAGTAAATATTTTCTCATTTCCTAGAAGTTCTATTGCTCTGGGTTACCATCTTTTTAACAGAATAATCCAGATTTACTTTCTGATTTTATTTTGGTGGCTGAGAAATAATTCTGAGCAGGAAGCAGGATTCGTACCTTATTATGGGTGTTTCTACTACATGTACTATACTAATTAGTAGACTGGGAAAAGGGAATCACCATCACAATGATTTTATAATTAAAAGTGTTGGGTGGTCTACTATCCCCTTGGAGTGTTTCCCTTAAGTTCACTAACTGACAATATTGTAGACTGACTTAACTTGGGCAGAAGTTAGGTTCCCCTGAGTTCCAGGAGCAAATATCCAATTACCTAACTGACATCACTATTTGAATCTTAAACTTAATAAGGCCCAAGCAGAGCTCTTGATGTCTTCCCCAAGCTTTCCCTATCTAGTAAATGGCTCTACATTACATCTGGTTTCTTCATTCAAAAACCTAGAGTCTGGGATGTGGATGTGGCTCAAGTGGTTGGGCTCCCGTTTACCATATGGGAGGCCCTGGGTTTGATTCCCGGGGCCTCCTGGTGAAGGCAAGCAGGCCCGTGCAGCACAGTGAGCTGATGGCCCGTGCGGCATGGTAAGCTGATGCAGCAAGATGACGCAACAAAGGGAGACAAGCAGACATAGAAAAACACACAGGAAATGGAACAGCAAGCATTAGCAGCAAGGGGGGATAAAGAAATAAATAAAATAAATCTTAAAAAAAAAAACAAAAAAAAAACCTAGGGTCATTTTTAATTTCTCCCTTTTCCCTATTTCTCAATTCCAATGCAAATTCAAGCCCTATAAGTCTACCTCTGAATAACATCCCGAATCTTTCCATTTCTTTCGATCTCTACTGCCATATCTTAGATGAAGTCAGCTACAAGTCTTACTTGGACTGCTGAAGGAGTCTTCAAACTAGTATCCCTACTTTCTCCCTTGCCCTGTTTCTTTCCCTCCACCAAACCCATGTGTTTTTCAAAGAGCAGCCAGAGAGTGGCCCTTTAAAAATACAAATTATAACAAGCCACACACTGCTTAAAATTCTTAATGGTTTCTCATTGCCCTTATAAAATCCAAACTCCTTATGGGAATCTACAAGATCTAGTCCCAGTTTACCTTTCCAACCTCATATAGCACCATTCTCCTCTTGTTCCCCATACTCCAGTCATCCTGGGATTTCTTTTTTTTCCTCACACCAGTCAGGTTTGTCTGCCCTCGGGCCTTTGCACTTGCTGTCTGCTCTACCTGGAATGCGTATTATGTAGATTTTTTCCTGGCTAGCATCCACTTGTCCTTAACGTCTCAGGTCAAAACATCATTTCATCAGAGAAAGCATCCCTAAACATTCCATTACCCTCTCAATTTCTCTCTTCCACATCACTGTTTATTTCCTTTATAGCACTTATTATACTCTAAAGTCTTATTTGTTAGTTCACATGTTCATTGAGTGTTTCCTTCTGCCAGAATATAAGCTTTATAAGGGAAAGGATTTAGTCCCTCTTAAACATCTTTGTATTTCTAGTGCCTAGAACACTTCCTGGCACTCAACAGATAACCACTTGTTGAATTAAAGGAATAAAATTAGGCTTGACCTATTTATATAAAAACAATACCTAGCAAGCAAATTTATATATGAAAGCAGAGTTTCTACATACTAGAAATGGTTTGGATATAAGTTAACATGGAAATGACATCTCTGGAAAATGGTCCCTCACTAGATCATAGCACACTGTAATGTCAATTCCTACACAGAACTAAACAAAAACATAACATTAGGTCCATTTCTATGCAACAGTGTAGCTGGAGTGATTAAGACCATGGACTTTGGGATTACATAGCTTTGGTTTGATTTCTGTTGGTCTTAGCAAGTTACTTTATCATTCTAATTCCTATTTTACAGATAGTTGAGACTGATAGCAGTACCTACTAACCTTACAGGTCTTTTAGGAAGATTAAGTGAAAAAAGTGAATTTGAAGTACCTAGCACACTGCTCAGCTCAGAATACACCTTCAATAAATGTTAGCTATTACTTTTTTCTTCCATCACCATCATGCACTAATCAACCACTTTAGTCTCACGTCCCACACTACTCCCTATGTCTATCCTATGATTCACTCAAAATGAACTAATCTGTACTCCCTAGAAAAATGTTTCCTGCTTCCCTGGCTGTTATGCCATGTCTGGCTTTTGGAACACTCTTCTGTCTTCTCCCTCCTCTCCAGTTTCCATGTTGAGATCCTATTCAGTACTTAAGGCCTATCTAAATTGTCATCTCTGCTATGAAAAATGCCCTCATCACTCCAACCCTGAATGATTTCAATAGCACTTTGAGCCATTTTATATGACCTTTCTTTAGGTCATGTATCTTATTTTCCTGCATCTTAAAAGCAGGAACAATGTCTTACTTAAAATTATATTCCCCACAGCTTCTACATAGTATCTTGCATTACACTTATGTTCAAAATCTATTTGTGGATTGAATGGATAACATAACATAAACTCCACTTACATATCTGCTGCAGTGTGATTATTCTGGAGGGGTAGGTTCAGAGTAGAAGCAGATTCAAGGTGATCAGCTGGTCCTTCCCGGTCCTTTGATTGTTTAATAAGATCAAATAAAGGTGAATCCTATATGAAACAAGACAATATTATAACAATATTAACAAGCAAGATTTTTCCATATACATTTCAAAATCATATTGTTTGACATGTTAAAGACTATGAATTTTACTCACAATTGATGGTAACAATTTAGAAGTCAGAATGAGATTTTCTTCACACTGAAAGTATTGATTGCCAATTTTTGTACTACACAAAGAACAGGAACTGGGAAAACGTATAACCATAAATACCAAAAAAGAATTTAGAAATTAGGAAGAAAAGACACATGAAAGACTCAAAGAGGGTAAAAAGAAGGAAATAATTAAAACATGAGCAGAGTTTATTGAAATTTAAAACAAAGATTAAAATATGCATTTCAATTAACAAAGCTAAAAATCGGTTCTTTGAAATAACTAATAAAATAAAACAAAACTCCAACAAGATTGATCAAGAAAAAGAGAAGGTGCATAAAGCAGTATAGGAATGAAAAGGAAGACATAATCACATAGATTAGAAAGATAATAAGGGATTTTTATGTATAATTTATGTCAATAAATGGGAAAACTTTGACCAAGTGGAAAATTCCTACAAAAATATAAATTACCAAAACTCAATCAAAAAGTAATTAAAGGGAAGTGGATGTGGCTCAAGCAGTTGGATGCCCGCCTACCACATGGGAGGTCCCAGATTCAGTTCCCAGTGCCTCCTAAAGAAGAGTATCAAGTCAGCGAGCTGACACAATGGGCTGGCGCAGTGAGCTGACACAACGTAATGATGCAACGAGTAGCTACAATGAAAGACACAACAAGCAGGGAAAGGAGGTGGCTCAAGTGATTGGGCACCTCCCTTCCACATGGAGAGGTCATGGGTTTGGTTCCCGGTACCTCCTAAAAAGAAGATGAGCAGACATAGAGAGCACATAATGAACAGACACAGAAAGCAGACAGTGAGCACAAACAACAGGGTGGTGGGGGGAATAAACAAATAAATCTTAAAAAAAAAAAAGTAATTAAAACTGAATAGCCCTATAACTATTAAAGAATTTGAACCAGTAATTAAAAATTTCTCCAGAAAGAAAATGTCAAGCCCAACTGGTTTTAGCAGGGAATTCTTCCATACATTCAAGGAATAGATAATTCTACATTTATTCAAACTCTTCCTAGAATAAAAAAGTAGAAAGTTTCATCTCATTTTATGAGACTAGTACAACATTGATATTAAAATCTGTCTAGAACATTACAAAAAGGAAAATTGCTGGCCCTCTCACTCATGAAACAAGATATAAAAATCCTAAACTAGAAATATTATTAACCCAAATCAGCAGTGTTTAAAACAAGAGAATACATCATTACCAAGTTGAGTTTATCCAGGAAGGCAAGATTGGTTTAAAGTCAGAAAATCTATAACGTAATGCACCTTATTACCAAATCAAAGGGAGGGAAATCTTATCAAAATCAACGCAGAAAAAGCTCTCATTTAAAAATCCATTCATAATTTATAAAAGGAAACTTTTAACTGTCCAAAAGGGTCAGGAAATAGTGAAGCAGGTACCTCTGGTAGTGTGGTTAAAATAGGACTAATGACAGAAGTACTGGTTGACAATACACTAAAGAATGAATCAGCCTTCCAGATTTACTCCTCTTTCCCTCCGTTTCCTTTACTGATGGAAAAACTGAACGCTTATTCTTCAGAGAGAGCAAAACAGAGTCCTCTGGACTGAGGGACTCTAAACAGAATCAAGGGACAAATTACCACACTAAAAACAAGATGAAGAGAAAGTTTATGCATTGAATGTTGAATACTGCAGACTTCTTCCTGTCATCAGACCCCAGAACATTTGCAGCTATGATCATATCCTCCAGGCATGAAATCATAAGGCATATCTGAGTAACCTAATGAGTCTAACAGAAAACACCTAAAGATATTAAACGGGGTTTCCCAAGGAATTGCCTTACCAAATCAATATACAGTTAAATTCACAAACCCTAACCAGGTGCTCAGAGCTTCTAATATTAATGACTTAATCTAATGTATGAGTGGCAATCAAGTATTTCAAGAAGTCTAATATAAAAGATAGCAGCCAAATAAAACAAACAAAAAAGTAACTTGGAAGACACAGAAACTAGGTAGGGAAAAGAAACCTAAAAAGAAAGAAAAAGAACAACTATCATTAATATTCTAAGAGTGATATAGTTGCATTCATAAAACAAAAACAGTATGCTATAAAAACACTGTATTTAAAGAATATAAACAACAACAAAGATATCTTGGAAATTAAATTGAAAGCAAAAATGAAAAGTCAATAGAAGAGTTAAAAGATTAAGTTAAGGAAATTTCCTTGAAATCAAAACAAAAATAATAGAGATGAAAAACAGGAGAGAAAAGATGAAAACTAGAGGGGCAGTCCAGGATATTCAATTAATAGGAGTTATGTAGAGAGAAATCACCCATTCTCAGGAAGCTTCTGAAAGGTGGCCTCTATCAAAACAAAGCAGCATTTCACACTGTAGCACATCTGCAACCCATGTCTCCAGCTGTGTACTTATCTCTTTTCTTGTTTCTCAATAAACTCTTTACTCCCTTGCCTACCCTATGGTGTGCCCTTAAATTCTTTTACGTGACATAGCCAAGAACCTAGAAGCCAGAACCCAGAGCGTTCCACTGACGTATTTGGCGAGCCAAGCCAGGAGACAAAGAGTAAGTAATGCGCTCCTACTCTCACCGAAGACTGGTGAGTTTTTAATTAAAGCCTGCCTGTGTCCTCTTTTGTTTTATTAGTGAGTCCCCTGAGACTCTCACCCTGGGCGTGCCTGGAGGTTTGTTCCTTACTCAGCCCCCAAGAGGCCCTGAGTTTCCTGTTATCCATTACCACCAGGACCCTGGAGGCTGTTTGCCTATAAGCTGCAGAACAGTCTCTACTTTTTAACCTGCCTCTCAATGTCAGGTGTTTTTTGTTTTTTAATATTTATTTATTTTTACTTCTTTTTATTTATTCCCTCTCCTCGAGATGGCTCCCTTGTCTATCTGCTTGTCTTCTTTAGGAGGCACTGGGAACCAAACCAGGGATCTCCCATGTGGGAGGCAACTGCCCAACCGCTTAAGCCACTTCCACTCCCAGCTGGTTGCATTGTCTGCTGGTTGTGGCATCTGCTGGTTGTGGTATCTGCTTGGTTGCAGCATCTGCTCGTCTTCTTTAGAAGCATTAGGAACCGAACCTGGGACTTCCCATGTGGGAGGCAGGCACCCAATTGTTTGAGCCACATGCGCTCCCTTAAGGTCTGGTTTTAACTGCAGAACTTGGTCCCTGGCAGTGGCCTCTCTCACAGCCAATTTTTCTAAGACCTCTGCAACAGTAGGCCAAAAGAAAGGTTTCAAGCCAGCCCCTCTTCTAGGGAAAAAAAATCAACTTGGCAGCTTCAGTCCAGAACCTATGTCTGGATGTCTCCCAAGTCTTAGTTTGCCTTAGGGACTCTCGGCAGCATGGTCTCTGCAATTTCTTGGACACCGGGAACCAGAGCAGCAACTCCAAACATCCCCCAAGATTTAAGTGGCTTGGGTGCTTTGGTTTGGAGGGCAAAAGTTTAATCAGGCTGGGATCTGGGATGCCAGACCGGCTGACAGACTTTTTTTTCCATTTCTCCCTAGAACAATGGGCACAGCTCCTCTAGCATTCCAGCAGGGTCCCCATTGGGATGTCTTCTCAGGAATTGGGACAACCTGCCTACTGATGGTTTAAAAAGGAAGAGGCTAACCTTTTCTTGCCACACCATGTGGCTGCAGTATGGCCAGGAGTGGCTTCTGTATGGGACCCTGAATTCCAGTTAAACCTGTGTAAGAGGAGAGGAGGACACAGATCTGAGGGTCAGAGACCATGTGGTCATGTTTCCTTAATGCAGGTATTCTTTTTTTTTTTTTCCAATATTTTAAAAATAATTCTCCCGCCACCCCCAAGTTGGCTCCCTCATCTCTTTGCTCATTGTTTTTGCTGTTTGCTCGTTTTGTGCTTGTTATCTGCTCGCTGTTTTTTTTTCTTTAGGAGGCACTGGGAACTGAACCTGGGACTTCCCATGTGGGAGGCAGGCACTCAACTACTTGAGCCACATCCGCTCCCTACTCATTTGTTTTTGCTTATTGTCTGCTTGTTGTTTTTGCTCAATGTCTGCTCGTTGTTTGTGTTCTTTAGGAGGCACCAGGAACCGAACCTGGGACCTCCCATGTGGAAGGCGGGTGCTCAAGTGCTTGAGCCACATCCATTTCCCAAAGCAGGGGTTTTAACCTTTTTGTTCCACAGACCCTTTTGCCAGTCAGGTGAAAACCATGGACCCCTTACCAAGTCCACACTATACTGTGTATTATTTAATAAATATATCACACTTGCACCAACATGTCCCCACAAGAATAATGTTTTTTTGAACTTAAATTCAAGCTCACAGACCCCTTGTTAAGAACCCCTGCCTTAAAAGGATGAGGAAATGCACTACCAAACCAATCAATTATGGTAAGCTCGGGGAAATTACTCAGAGGCAGGAAATTACCCCAGACAGAGCTGAGGGCCAAAGACCATGTGGTCATGTCTCCTTAAAGGGATGAGGAAATGCACTACCAAACCAGTCAATTTTGGTAAGGTCAGGGAAATTACTCAGAGGTAGGAGAAAACCCAGCCTTATATCAAAGAAAGCTGGCAGAGGCAATAAAAATACCCTCTAAGGACAGATCTTCCTAGGAACTTACTTTTTTAGCCAGTCTGCCTTGGATACGTAGGAAACTGCAAAAAACTTTCCCTGGATCCCCAGACTTCCATTAACTCCCTTTTAGAAACAGCTTTCTCAGTTTTCAACAATCGTGACCACACCACCAAGATGGAAAAGGTAAGGAGCAGCAGGCACAGGGTCCACAACAGGCTCACCTTTTAACTGTTGCCATTAAAGGCACTGTCACGTCAGGGCCATCTAAATCCAGGCTCCATATCAGCAGGAACCTGGCCCCAAGCTGCCTCACCACTAGGACCACCAGGGTCTTGCCCCAGAGGAGGACGGAAGGGGCCTGAAGCCACACAAGAACCATCAACCAGGAGGCGCCTTGGGTGACCCTTGATGTGGCAGGTAAGATTCTTTATTTCTTAATTAACACGGGGGCCACTTTACTCAGACCTAACTGGCCACTCTGGACCGCTCTAGCCTTGGTTGTGCCTAAAAAGGGGAGTAAATGGGAAATTAAGATCTAGGCAGTTTACTAAACCTCTCCCCTGTAGAAGAGAAAACCTCCTTGTAAGCCATCAATTAAGATTAAAAAGTTCCTGGGGAATGGCTTCTGTCAGGTCTTTCCCCATGGTAAGTGTGTTAAATTCTCTCTTCTGTTCTTATCTGTGCTCACTTCAACTTTGTCAAGTCTGTGTGTGCCCAGGAACTTGTAAATCAGATTTGGGGTTCACCCGTTACAAACTGGGTAATGGTGAAAGGTAACCTAAAAATGAGACTTTAAATGTCAATACTATCTTGCAATCGGATTTGATGTATAAATCACAAGTGAAATTAGTCCAACTGCTGGAAAAGCTGAAAAACTTAGCAACATTGTTACTAATAAAATTGTTTTAGTTGCTTAGTTAATAAAAGAAAGTGCCCAATTTGTTTTGAAGGAAAAACTTACTAGAAACTCTAAAAGTTAAGGTCATTATATAGATGCCTTTATATTATAAAACAGCAAAAGCTGAAATTGCTATAACTGGGTGGATTTAGCCTAGACCTACTATTGTGATGGTAATCTTAGACTAATTTACCTTTGTTTATGGTTACTTCCACTCTAGCCTCACCCTTGTGAGTGCTTGCTATAATAATGGTAATTGTAAATTGAACTTACCTTTGATTATGGTTATTTTAAGACTGGGTTCTCTTCTAGACCTACTATTGTGATGGTAATTTTAAACTGAGTTTGCCTTTGCTTATGGTTATTTCAGGACTGGCCTCACCTTTGGATGACCTTTGTAATGGAAACTATTCTATTCTCCCCGGTTTGAATCCATAGAAACTTCTGCCCCCCCCCAGGCCTGGGGAAAGGCAAATTTGAGACATAGCTGTCTCCCCTCTCCTGTCTCCCATCCTTCCACTGGTACTAATAACCCTTCTTTCTCTCATGATTATACAGGTGTGGACTAGAATGCTGCGTGGTGGAATTCTTGACCCTTGGGGTTGGAGGTCTACTCTTCCAGTCCAGGAGTCACCTGAGTCCTGCTATTTCCAAGGACTGGGGAGTGGGGAGACCTCTCACTCCGTGCATCAAGAATCCTAAAAGCAGCTGGTCATGAGAAAAAATAGTTTTCCTTGAGACTCTAATGACCTCAGTGAGTATATAAGGGAATTAGTGTTGCTCATCCAAGGTCTGTAAAAGTAAAAATGTGAAATAAGCAGAGCTCTGAAGTAAAGGAAAATGTTGTAAATTGTATTTTAAAGCATTGGGAACAATTGGGTTATAAGCCAATAACTAAAGAATGAAATTCTTGCACAAAACTGCATGGTCACAGTGCAGATTAATTAGAACTAGCCTTCAAAGAGATCTTTTAAATGTTATTTTACAGTCAAGCTTATTTTGTAAGAGAATGAAACTTATAAGTAACATTAGTGAGTTGTGTGTTTGTGTCTAACTCCCTGTATGAGTCTCCCTATATGCTCAGTGCATATTTTCATACATCGGGCTGGTTATATCAAATTAACAAAAGAAAATTCTTAAAAGAGCTCCATTCAAATTGTTAAAAATTTAAATATGTGCTTATATATGTGAATGAATATTCCTGGAGCTCAGATTTGGCTAAACAGGATGGAAAGGTCATTATAGAAATCTGAATACAGAAACTACTGGGGGGAAGTGGATGTGGCTCAAGCGACTGGGCTCCCACCTACCATGAGAGGTCCCTGGTTTGGTTCCAGGTGCCTCCTAAAGAAGACAGCGAGCTGGTGCGACAGGCAGGTGCAGCAAGCTGACACAACAAGATAATGCAACAAGAGACACAAGAAGAAAAACATAATGAGAGACACAACAACAACAAAGCAGAGAACTGAGGTAGCTCAAGCGATTAGGCGCCTCCCTCTCACATCGGCGGTCCCGGGTTCGGTTTCCAGTGCCTCCTAAAAAAACAAGGAAGATGAACAGACACAGCAAGTGCAAAACAACGAGGGGGTGGGGAGAAATAAATAAAAATAAATCTTTTTTAAAAAAGAAAAGAAAAAAACTACTGGTAAAGGGAAAAAGTTTTCCAAAGCTCTTTGATCTATCCAGCCCCCACGGCCTTCTCTTTGCAAGAGCTATGATGGAAGGGCTAGGTGTGACAGATTAAAACTTTTATCTACTAGGCTGGGGAATTAAGAATAATAATTTGTCCTGTAGTTCCCCAATTTACACCTTTTAACAGCCTTAAAATGTGAGTAATTAATAATTCAAGTGTCAAATTTCAGTAGGTAAAAAAAAAAGTCCTTGAAAGCTATGGAAAGATCTTTTCTAAATTATTATTAAAACAAATTAAACAATTATATAACATATTCTAGAACCTGGAAGTCAGTACACTTTTAAAGTTAAACTCACAATTTCCGAATTTTATTAAAGAAAAGACATTTTAGCATCCTGTGAAGGAAGGAAAAAAGAACCTTCTTTGCATAAACTATAATTGTCTCAATTTTATTTAGCTTGAATTTAATCTCCCTAGGTTTATAGGATACTAATAGAATAAATTAGCATTGTATATATTAAATCTTTAAGATGATAAAAATTACAAGTTTTTGTGTAATGAAATATAGATTTGTCCTAAAGTGAAATGACTAGTTTTCACAGAACAGAATGAGGAATGTAAGAGAAGACTTTTAAATGGTTAATCTATCCAAAGTGTACACTCAGTGGCTCTCATTTTCATCACAGAGTTGTACAGTCATTGCTTCAGTAAATTTTTGAATGCTTTCCTTAGTTCAAAAGAAAAAACCCCATACCTCTATATTATTGACTCTTAATGTTGATATAGTACCTTCTTTGACATTGATGCAAGAATATTACAATAATGTTGACTACAGTCCATGAATTACATTAATTGTATTTCTCCCATGCATATTCAATAACAAATGTACAATACTAATACCTGGTATTAATACTAATACATGGTGTTAATAATAGGGGATGTATGGAAGAAATATACCAAATGTATGCTATGGGACTATAGTTAATGGTACTAATTTGATGATGTTGTTTTATAACTTGTAACAAATGTTCCACAACAATGTAAGGTGTTGGTGGAGGGGGTGATGTACGGAAATTCTGCAGTGATGTACGGAAATTCTGCACATTATGCACGATTGTTTTGTAAGCTAACATGTTCTCTAATAAAAAATATATTAAAAAAAAATTGAAGGGAGATCACCCCCAAACCAAAGCTGTGTAGTAGGCCTAAACATTAAAGGGCAGTTATCACCAAGTAACCAAATGATCAATCTTAGCATTTAGTTCTTCATTCACGCTGGCCACATTTCAAGTGATGAACAGTCACATGTGGCTAGGGGCTACCATATTAAAAGTGCAGGTATACATTTCTATCATGGCAGAAGTTTAATAGGACATCATTACTTTAGATTAAAAGAAACCAAAAGGATATAACAAAATGCAATGCATGAATCTTGTTTGTATACTTAAAAAAAAAAGGTATAAGAGACATTCATGGAACAATTGGAAGAATTTGAATTTATATTGGATAGTAAGATATTATGGAATTGTTCATTTTATTAGGCACAATAATGGTATTGTGGTCAAGTAGGAGAATGTCTTTATTCTTTAGGAAATGCATGATGAAGTACTTAGGGGTAAAAATGTCATGATGTCTACAACTTACTTTCAAACGGTTGAGCAAAAAAAGTATACGTTTTTATAGACACATATGTGTACATATAAAATGTATATATTTAAAGAGATAAAGCAAGTCTGGCAAAATGTTTAAAAAATGCTCAGTTTCTATTTTTTGTACATTCTTTTGCCTTTCCTGTAAGTATGAAAATTTTCATAATAAAAGTTTGTGGGGGAAAGAACCAACAAAAAAGGAAGAAAGTGGTTGCTTCAGGAAAATGATAGATGATGGGTAGAAGAATGAGGAAATCCAAGGACTGCTGTTTTTTGTAACAAAATCTCAGAGAACTATTTAACTCAAATTATGTGGATGTTTAATAAAAAACTAAATTAAAAAAAAATATTGGGAGAAAATATGTGATATACAAAAAATATGCTAGAGAAATATTCAGATATGTACTAAAAAGCATATACAAGGATGTTTACTTATAATAGTAAAGAAATAGAAATACCTCCAATGTACATCATTAATAACAACAGCTAACAATTGAGCACTTACTATAAGCCAGATTTCTGATTTTAAAATATTAATTTAATCCACTTAACAACTGCCTTAGGTACTATTATCATTATTTTAGAGAGGGAACTTAAGCACAAGCAGATTAAATACATAGTCCGAGATCACAGAGTCAATAACCAGTATATTATAGAGTCTGATAAATAGAAGAATGGGTAAATAAATGATGGTATAGCCATACTATGTATACCATACAACAGTGAAAAAGATTTAAAACAGAGTTCCAGGTTATGACATAAAAAAAAACCACAACAACTTCAAACCAGATTAGGTTTTGGGAAAAAAGAAGAGGAAAAAAGAGAAGGTAACTATATGTATGTTATGATCTCAATAAAAATAAAACAAAATAACAAAAACATAAAGCAAAGCTTTTGATTTATATTTATCTGTATCAGTATGTGTGTGTGTGTGTGTATATATATATATATGTATGTATATATATATATATATGTATGTATAGCACACACAAAAAAAGTTCCGTAAGGATACCCACTTAACTGATAATGGTTACCTTTGAAGAAGGCAGTGGGATAGGGAATGGATATAGAGTAGGGGACTTCACTTTTTATTAAAAATACTTTAATCGAATTACAAAAATTAGAAGGTGAATATATTTATATGTTATCTATATAGTTTATAAATAATAATTTAAAAACAAGAAGAAATGGGCAGATTACTCAACAATCCCTTAGAATAGAAAGTTATTCATGTTTAAGCAATACATTGCTAAATACTCTTTTTTCTTATTCATCCTGCTCTTAGCCTTAAGCCATATGAACAACAACAACAAAAGAGTAAAGAACTAGTAAAAAAAAGTCAATAGTAGAAAAAACATGGGTTCTGGAAGTAGGGAGATTCAAACTCAAGTTCTGTCTCTAAACCTTACTAATAATGGAAGTTTTGTTCTCTGATCCTCAGTTTTATTATTGAAAATTTGAAACAGCAGCACTCATTTAGCAGGATTAAATGACATAACACATAAAGTGCCTACACTGCAGGCACTTGAACATTCAACTCTTTAATCTCCTTTAAGTGATTTGACTTATTTATTTTAGTCTCTTGGAAGTATATAGGTGATTGTTAAACATGCATTTTCAACTCTAAACTTTCAGGAGAAAAAAAATTGTCTTTTTTTAATTTACTTTTCCCCCCCTCCAGAATGTTGAGTAGGTACTTGAAAGTTTTAAGAAAAAGTAAAGCAATCATCATGTATGTTATTACGTGTATCACTATAAAAGCTCAATGGTTTTCAACCCATTTTCACTCCAGTGCTCCAATAGGAAATAGGCTACTGTCTGTAATGTTGGATTACTGCTGAAATAATTGTCAAAGTCGAGGTGGTAGGAGACATAGGTTGCCTCCTATGGAGGCACCAGAAGAGAAATTGTATGATTTGGAAAAGGATAAACGAGTCCCTACAATCTGAAGAAGGGCCGGGGTGGTCCTCAGCTGGGTTCGTTTGCTCAGTGCAGCAGAACAGACAGGCACACTGAACTACGCTAGGAAGGAAAAGTGGCTTGATTGCCGGCGGGAGACTAGAGATATTCAATCTCAAATCATCCTTCCCATTAAGGGATGCTCACAGGTTTTATATTGGTTGAAACAAAAACATTTAATCATTAGGGTGACATTTCTAAGAAGGGTCCGGAAAAATTAGTTTTTGCTTTCTCAGTTAATCTTAAAATATGCATGGTACCTGAGGTCAGGCAATCTTGGGGTGATAAGGATTGGGGGGTATGGATATGAAGGTACAGATAACTATGAATGGGAAGATACAGATAATGACAGATGCCAGTAAAGATAATGAGTGAGGGAGTGCATAGTTATACATTTTTGGTGGAGCTAAATTTGGTTAATGTTAAATCTGCGTGCCTCCTGATATGTGAGCAAGAGTTACACTGAATTTTTCTAACATTATAAGGTATAGCACAATACCTTAATTTTTAAGTGATACTTGGTTTTTCTAGTATTACAAACCTACATAATATAATTTTTATTGTCAAGTCATTCTTTCCTACCTATGCTAGTTAGGTGCACTCTGAAAATGTGTAAAGCATTCACACACCTTTCATCTGAGTAAAACAATGAAACAAATACCTAACAAATTCATTCTAGCAAATGCATGTGTGTTGTACTTAATGTACATTTTCTAGCCACTGATGAACTGAATATCTTTATGTAACTGAAATACTTTGGGTGTAAACCTACATATATTCCAGTAAGAACAGATTTTTCTCTCAAAGACATTTTAGGAGACCATGAAGCCTCACAAAGACACACCAATAAACCTGAGAGTGTAATAGAACTTAACTATGCTACTAATCAGGCATTTTACTTACTCTTCAGATATGGGTTAAAACCTGGTTCTTGCTTCAGATTAGCACAAGATAATTATACTAAAATAAATCTTCCTTCAAGGATTTAGGTGACATTTTTCACCAATATGCTTTATGTTTCAGTCAACTATCCCTTTTTACCACTCAACCCTGCCCACCCCCCCAAAAAAACATATAGTTTTATAGGTTTATAATAATGAGTATGTATGATCATGGGGTAAAGTATGATGCAGTGGGCAGAAGCACAGACTCTGGAGCCACATCATACAGATTCAAATCCGTGCCACTTAATGAACTTTTCTCACATGTACAGTGGAGATAATGATAAGAACATTAACTTAAGTTACAGCATTGTGAGAATTAAATGAGTTAATACATGTTAAGCATTTAGAAGAGAGCCTAATGGAGAGTAAGTGCTATCCCTGGCAGAGAATTGAGGTTCTAAAATTGTTTGCTGAATAACAGAATGATCTGCTGTGTTTTTAGGCAAGTATTCCAGGTAAAATGATGAAAATGGTTAAAATGGCAAATTTTATGTTATATTTTACCCAATATTTTTTACAAATAAAAAAAGTAATAGAAAGCAATGACCATTAATTTTTTTTTTCATGTTATTCCATGTGTTAGCACTTTATTCCTTCTTACAGCTGAGTAATATTCCATTGTATGTATGTACCACATTTTGTTTATCCATTCATCTGTTGATGGGCACCAGGGCTGATTCTAACTTTTGGCAATTGTGAACAATGCTGCTATGAACATTGGTGTGCATATATCTGTTCGTGTCTTTGCTTTCAATTCTTCTGGGTATATAACCAGCAGTGGAATCACAGGATCATATGGAAGGTCTATTGTTAGTTTTCTGAGGAACTGCCAAACTGTCCTCCACAGTGGCTGGGCCATTCCACAATCCCACAAGCAGTGGATGAGGGTTCCTATTCCTCCACATCCTCTCCAACACTTATAGTCTGCTGTTGTTTTAATAGCTGCCATTCTGATGGGTGTAAGATGGTATCTCATTGTAGTTTTTTTTTTTAAAGATTTATTTATTTATTTATTTATCCCCACCTTGCTGCTTGTGTTTGCTGTATCCATTTGCTGTGTTTTTTCTGTGTCTGCTTATCTCCCCCTTGCTGTGAGGTCTTGCTGCATCAGCCCACTGCGCTGCGCGGGCTGGCCTGCCCTCACAAGGAGGCCCCGGGAAGCGAACCCGGGGTCTCCCATATGGTAAACGGAAGCTCTATCGATTGAGCCACACCCGCTTCCCATCTCATTGTAGTTTTGATTTGCATTTCCCTAATAGCCAGTGATGTTGAGCATTTTTTCATGTGCTTTTTAGCCATTTGTATTTCTCCCTTGGAGAAGTGTCTTTTCAGGTCACTTGCCCATTTTTTTTTTTAACTTTATTTTGTACATTTAATAATTGAAAATATAAACAATTAAAAACTAAAAAGTAAACACAGAAGAATAAATATATACATTTCTCAATTAAATGTAATGGATATATATAAATTTTTTTTTGGATCAAACAATAT